>JAXQQM020076350.1:0-129723 GCA_034641835.2 Pinus albicaulis
TACTAAATTCATATGGAAAATCTTTGATACCTGTCTATAAGTCTCGACACAAGAGAATTCAAGTTGTACTTCTTGATTGAATCAACTCCAACATCTAGTAGGTACAAACTTGTTGTTTGCATCAACATCAAATTTGTCTACAATTATGGCATCTACTAGCAATAAAAGAGAGACACCCTTCTCTTTAGCTTTGTGCATTAGGGTCGTGGCAATCTCAAACTTGTCATTTTCAATAAGGAAGGATCCAAATTTAATCTCGTAACTATGTAATTCAACCATAAGTTCAACTTAAAACTTTTTTCTTCAACCAAACTAAGTGAAACAATAACCAACATTATTGGCCATAGTTTTTTTTGTTCATTCTATATATACATAAAAACAAATTTAAAAATAATTTTCGATGGAATGAAAGGAAAACTCAAATTTGAATATATCCCATCCATTTCTTATCAAACCACTCGAATGGACTCTCCTAAAACGACTTGACAGGTCCAAAAACATTGATCACATGTTCTATCACATTGGTTGCGACCTCCTAGTTTACTAATTCCTTTTCCTTTGCAGATACTTGCATGGTTCCCTTTCTTTGGTTGGGATGAAGGTCCAGATGAAATTTCTGGTAGTTACCAATCCAGTGAGCACTCATTTGGAAATAAGTGAAGAAATTTTTTCTACTACTCTCTTCCATATGACAAGTAGAATTACCCCTTTGCTTTTCTGATCATATCTGTTTGTCCAAATATAATTTATCCAACATATTGTAGCAAAAATATTGTTTAACCCACAAAATTTACAAGGTTTCTTATACCATAAATTCTTCCTTCCATTGTTATTTTTCTTGTAATTGAAATGAACCATAGAATACATGTGTGGGTCATACTTCGTAGAACTTTCCTTGTTGTAATTCCAAGAAGAAAATTTGGAATTTTCTCCTTTCTTGGATGGTTTTCTCAAAGGATTTGAAAATTATTCCGCCTTTGATACCATTGGTGATTCCTAAACATCGGCTTTTTCCATCTCTCCTTTGTTGGTGGAACACTCCCATTTGTTCCTCCATATCTTTCTCCAACATAAGCCTCAAATTTCACTTTTCTTCTTCTGCATCTTGGAGAAGCCTTCAAAGCTCTACATTATCAGCTTGAATGTAATGGTTGATCTCCTCTAACTCTTCAATTCTTGCTCGCTTCGAGTCTCCTCCCATGATGATATTCACAATCCTGGAAAAATATTCATACCGCTCTGATACCACATGATCTGAGTAGTTTTTTCTAACACCTTCTTAAACAAAAAATACTCCTTGCAGGACCTTTTACTGACATGATTTTTCATGCAAACATGAGTGATAAATTATTTAAATAATAATTTACCATCACATAAAAATTATTTAAAGAAGCCAAACATCAAAGAAATAAACAACAGAAACACCCATGAATAATCATAAGACCGATATGATAACGGAGTTCACCCTTGGGGGCGAAAGGGATACATATCGTGATTAGTTTGGAACTATGAATCACTTTATTAATTCTAAGGCAATCTCCTTCTTACAATGGGTTGAAAACATATCAACATATGTTGATCATGCTCCTAAAATAGTTTCCTTCTCACAAAAGAGCCAAAGGAAATCACATAAAAGACATTTCCTCAACACCATAAGTGCTACATTTTCTCTCAGAACGAGGCTTCAAGATCTTAAAAATCTCCTTTAAAATATCCCACCAAAAACTTCTCAAAATTTTCTTCCCCTGCAAAAAATCTCACATAAGGTATTAATATAGTTTTTCCTCAAAAAAAAGAAATAACTCGCGAGATCCACAATAGTATAATCTTACAAAATTTTAAGGAAAAACAACATCCGATATTTTAGGATCTAAAAATTACTCAACAAAAAAATGGTAAATTCCAAACTTCAAGGATCTCAACCATGCCAAGAGCCCTCAACCTCTCATTGAGAAATAGAAAATTATTTGTGAGCTCAATTCTCACATAAAACTAATTTCTCAAATGGAAAATACGTGGATATTTTGTGGGTCATTTTCCACTCACTTAAAAAATTATCCACTTTACAATTTTGAATGAAATAATGCATAAAATTATTAATCCCATTTATTCTCTTATTCCAAGCTTTTTCACCTATCATCAAATTTATTCATGGTGTATAAAGTAAACTTCTTTGTGTGTGGAGATCCTCCTAGATCACCAATGTCTTCATCTGACCATCATGAGTGACATCATACTGTTGAAATCAATGCCAACAAAATCATCACAATGCTAACTTAACTAGCCATAACCATGCTACAAATAAGGCATCCATAAATCAACTAGGCTATAAGGGGTTGACATAAATGCCAACATGAGATAGTTTCCACCATGAACCAATGTCAATATCAAATAGCTCGATCCACGCACACCATATTTCCAACACATTTGTTTGCAAATGATAAGTTGTACTGAAAGCTAACTATATCCCCAAGCCTACAAACAAATCCTTCCAAAACTTGGAAGTGAAATTGGCATCTCTCACTACAAGGAAAAGACCCTCTAACGGATGTTTTTGAGGAACCCCTCATAAAAATACCCCATACATCCGTTTCTACCAGAGGTTACTTGAGGAGGTTGGCGGGTGGAGGGTTTTGTGGATGTTTTCTGCTCGGTGCGCTTATCATTCAACATCCTGCCAGTGCTCCTTAAAAGAGAAAGCACTGGTGCACACAAAACATTGGCACACCGGACACCGTGCACTCCTTACACAACCACCCAATGCATCATATTACTGTAGAGCACCGGTGCTTCACAACTCTTCTGCACCGATGCATCATAAAACACCATGCCAAAACTGAAAATGCCCGGTGCAGTATTAAGAACCCACACCGGTGCATCATAAAACAATGCGCCAAAAAAAAAATGACCGGTGCGTTCATAAGAAACAACACCAGTGCACCTATAAAGCACGCGCACCGAAAAAAGGTTAAAAAAATTACAGCAAAAAAACCATATTTTTCACTTTTTTCAGTGCTCTAGAGCTCTCAATGGCTGGTGCACTCTACAAGAGAAGGCACCGGTGCGTACAAACTCTTCCACGCCGGTGCATCATAAAACACCGCGCCAAAACAAAATCAGATTGGTGTGTTCATATGAAAAATCACTGGTGCACCTATAAAACATGCACACAGAAAAAGGGCTAAATAAATAAACAAAAAATTACGGCCAAAAAACCACATTTTTCACTTTTCTGCTCTCAATCACCAGTGAGATCTACAAGAGAAAGCACCGGTCAAACGAAACGTTGGCACACCGGAAACCGTGCGCTCCGTACACACATGCCCAGTGTGCTCTATTACTGTAAAGCACCGGTGCTTCATGACTATTCATCCCCGGTGCGTCATAAAACACCGCACCAAAACTGAAACAGCTCGGTGCGGTGTTAAGTAACCACCCCGGTGCATCATAAAAAAGCGCGCCAAATCTGAAACTGCCGGGTGCATTCTTAAGAAACCGCACTGGTGCACCTATAAAACCCCGCGCACAAGAACAGGGTTAAATAAAAAAAAAATTACGGTAAAAAAACCGCATTTTTCACTTTTCTTAGTACTCCAGAGCTCTCAAGCACTAGTGCAAATTCTCCTTCTCTGAGCCACCCTGACATCGGTGCTCCCATTGCACCCATTGAATGCACTACTACTATGCATTGGCCACCAATATCTGGTATGAATTTTGAAAAACGGTGGGCAAATTTTCTTTTGCAAATTCTACAGCCAATATGCCTCCTCGACGGTGAAATGTATAGGTATTTTTCTAGTTTTTCCACAATTAAGCTTTCTAGCAGATTAGAATTAAAAATAACCCTAAAAATAACCATTAAAAAAGAAAAAAAAATTGTCGTGCGGTGCTCATGAGCCATTCGGCTTGCACTGGTAAGCGGTGCTGGCTGTAAAATTTACAGGGAAAACTGCAACCGGTGCTAACGGTATCCGCACCATTTCTAAGGTAGTATCGAAAGGCGCCCCGACTTATTTTAAAATTTAAAAAAAAAATGTTGTTCGGTCATTTAGCTGGGCGCACCATTGACCATGGGAATAGCAACGCGGTGCGTTGACGAATATATCTTCCTCGATGTCTATCAGCGCACCGCATTCGGCATTTCGATAGGGTCAACGGTGTGACTGGATTAAAGACTGCACCGTTGACTATATAATTTTTCAAGAAGTCAGTGCGCTGACACAACTATACATGTTGAGGCGTATATTTTAGTCAGCACACTGCTCTTCTGACACCATATATAGTCAACAGGGCTTGAAAAAATTTCAAGTGCACCGCATACGGTGCGTTTTATATCATCTGGGGTACCGCCTCTGGTGCTCTACAAAAAATAGCTGCACCGGAACCGGTGCATGACTGTTTTTGTGGCGCACAAACTAGTCTGTTTTTTTTTCCAAAAAAATTTATATATGTATATTCCTAAATACATGTTTGATTTAATAAAAAAAATTATTTAATATGTCAATGACTCAGAGAAAAAAGGAGGAACAATAGCAACAATAGGCAGAGCAGTATGACATGTTTCGCCAGTGGGAGGCACGAGAGAGGGAAAGAGATGCGTACCCTCGCCCTTTTACAGCAGATACCCAGGGACTCCTAAGGCAGGTAGGCCTCCTCAATTTCTATGAGGAGGCTACTTCCCTAAATGCCCATAGTTTCTTTTTAAGACATCTTATCCAAAGGTGGAATCCCCACCAACAGGCTTTATAAGTTGGTCCTGACCAGTGGTACCCACCCACTGAGGAGGATATTTATTTCATTACAGGGCTATCGAGGAGAGGGGTGAATTTTCCCTCATTCCCAGAGGTTCCAGCTGGTTGTGTAGCAGGGAGTCAGTTAGTTTAATCCTAGAGATACATTGGAGCAGATGTACTGTCTCCTTCAGAGTTTCAAGTCCCTGGAGGTCAGCTATGTATTGGTACATTTGGTAGACACGATGTGAAGTGCCTCTCACTTCTCATTTCGACCATTTCACACAACACTAGTGACAGAAAACACATTAGTTGCCCGCTTCTATATTATGTTGATTCTTTAGTACATGAGCCACGACTTGTCAGGTGGTCTGCCATATTTTTGTGGCAGTTTTGTATCACCTTAGATATATTTTGTGCTCATGCAAAAGGGAGGGTCAAATTCCTTTTTGCTTCATAGCTTTTTTTTTATTTTTTGAGAGGTTTCTAGAGATGAGGCCTAATTGTTTTTGGCAACTTCGTAGGCCGATTTTGGAGGCCCGGATGCACATGTTGGGGCAGATGATGCCCAAGAGGGGAGAGACTATGTTTCCAGCCAGGATATCGCATGATGCACTGGACTTACTAGACAATGTTGACGAGCTGCATCCCTTCATTATGGTCCCATGTCCTTATGCTGGATTGGATTGGCGAGGATGTGCCAACATCCTCTTCACATATGATGAGCCGCCAGATGATATAGGTAATATTACTATTTTATTTATATTTATTCTAACATGTTCTTTAACTTGTTTTTATTAAATTGTGTAATGAAATTGTCTAATTATTTTTGTGTACTTGTATATATTTTGCACACATTGTCTCTTTTGATGGCGAGGAGATTCCAGAACCACCACATGATCCAGGTGTGGATCCTGATGACGATTAGGACATGGCAGATGTCAAGGATCATGATCATGAGGCCGGTGGAGAGAGACATGCTCCTCATTCTGGTGTGTTGGTACCGCCTTTTGCTAGGCGAGGTCGACCTGATACTCGATACAAGATGGATTTGGGCGACCAATTCAGTGCATTGATTATTGAGGCGAGCATCAGGCCCGCTCAGTACAAAGACATACAGGCCGATGATAGGCTAATACAGATGTGGAGAGGCATTCCGCGTGACATGTACAGTCTGATGCAACATGTCGTAGGAGCTACGACAACTGTTATGCGACTGAGGAGGACTGTTGCATGTTATAGGCGTGGTCGAGCCGCACCACGTGATGGATAGTCCGTGAGCAGCGACTCATCTCATGATCGTTCACCTCGCACCGCACCTGATGAGCATGAGGCTCCACTAGCATCTAGCAGTCATCATGGAGATAAGGCTGGACCATCGGCCATGTCCAGTCATCAGTAGCCTGCAACATCCATCAGTACTAGTCATGATCATGAGTAGGCTGGACCATCGAGCATCGAAGCTATACCATTGACTAAACATGCCTCCACTAGTACTGATTATATTGATGTTGTACTACCACCAGCTGATCTATCCATCAATACTAGTCATGATCATGAGCAGGCTCTACCATTGACCGTCGAGGCTGCACCATTCACTGAGCATGCCTCCACTAGTATTGTTATTGATGTTGTACTACCACCAGCTAATCCATGACATTTATATTACAGTTGTATATTATTAACATTATTTAGTTATACATATATATGGTCCGTGTACTTTATGTTCAAGTTGCAGTTTTACTTAATTTACATGTTGGTGATCATCATGATGTGTATATTGTTAGGTCATGCTAGATATGTTCATTTAATGTTTAGCTTGCAGATAGATGTGTATGTGATAGCATGAGTTATTTGACATGAGATGTATATTTGATGTTTGTGTTGTGATGATGTTAATATATAATGTTAATTTGATGTTTGAATGTGTTTTTTAGTTGAATATGATGTTTGTACGATGGTTATCATGATCGTGATGTTTATTAATTGATTTAATATTAAATGACCATGATATTTATTAAATATTATGTCGTGATTGTAATTTAAATTTAAATTTTAATTGTATCTAAAATTGTAAAATTGTATTTCTATATGTAATTATAATTTTAACTGTAATTGTATGTAAAATATTTAATGTGAAATTTTAATTGTAATTGTAATATTTAATTTATTTTCAAATGATTGTAATTTTAATTTTAATTGTAATTGTATATATGACAAATTGTAAAATTGTAATTCTAATTCTAATTGTATGTAAAATTCTAAAATTGTAATTCTATGTAAAATATTTGTAAAATTGTAATTGTAATTGTAAATGTAATTTTAATTCTAATTCTAATTGTATATTGTAAAATATTTGTAAAAATTTAATTGTATTAGTGTGAAATGATTGTAATTGTAAATGTAATTGTATGTAAAATTAAAATTCTAATTCTAATTCTAATAGTAATTGTATGTGAAATTGTAAAATTGTAATTGTAATTGTAATTGTAGTTTTAATTGTAATTGTATGTAAAATATTTAATGTAAATTTTTAACTGTAATTGTAATATTTAATTTATCGTGAAATGATTGTTATTGTAATTTTAATTGTAATTGTATATATGACAAATTGTAAAATTGTAATTGTAATTCTAATTGTATGTAAAATTCTAAATGTAATTGTATGTAAAATTAAAATTATAATTCTAATTCTAATCATAATTGTATGTGAATTTGTGAAATTGTAATTGTAATTGTAATTTTAATTGTATGTAAAATATTTGCAAAATTTTAATTGTATTAATGTGAAATGATTTTATTAAAATATTTAAATTTGTAAATTTGTAAATAATTGTAAAATAATAAATCTAGAATAATATGAATTTTTGTAACATAATAAAGTTTAGAAAATAATGCAAATAAATTCATGTACTTTATAATTATCATTATTTTATTATGATCTTACATACCAAAAAAAAGAAATTTATAGAGTTTGGCGCGCTTATCATCATAACATGCACTGTGCGTCTTATTACTCTGATGCACCAGTGCTTCAGAACGCTTCTGCTCCAGTGCATCATAAAACACCGCACCAAAAAAAAACATCGATGTTACAAACCACCTAGGTGCACCTATAAAACAGCGCGCACTGGAACATGGTTATTCTGTAAAGTGCAGTATTGGAGCACTGGAGGGTTTGAATCGCGAGAAAGAATTTTTCTGAGGAGATGAGGGTTTGAAAAGATGAGAGTTCAAATTTTGGCTAAGAAGTTTATAGTAGAGAAAATGAGTGATTCAAACAGAAAGACATACAAAGACACTTACAGGGATGCAGACAGCTACAGAGCTCGACAGATTACAAGAGGAGTACAGGTTGAGACCGGCAGAGAGCATTCGGTTGAGGCCGACGATAGGGTTAAGAGGTCCCATGATGGAGAAATGGAGAGCAGAGTTGATGGCAAAGAAAGATCAATCAAGGTAGTTGATAAAGCCAAGAGGCACCATGAAGGGAAGGATTCTCATTCCCTTAAGGACAGTCGAGAAAGATCAATTGACGTTGTTGATCGGGCTGGTAGGTCCCATGAACGGAAAGATTCTCCAGAACACGTTTAAAAGAAGCTGGGACTATTGTCTGAGCTTCAATTGGCTTACATAAACTTTTATCGGCAAAGCTGACGTCGCATAAAATCACATCTTCAGCTCTCAATTGAACCTGAATGGCATCTCTAACTTGTTTGAGCTATGGTCTTGTGGATGAAACCAGTAAAAAGTCTGCTTGTATTATAAATGGAAATCCAGTGACCATTTCTATGGGAAGAAAAGAATAGATACCTGCAGCTACCATATTTCCACCTACAAATCAGTTTCCCATTGGAAAAACTAATGTAATAGCCTATTTTGCAATGTATTTCCTTTGCTCAACCCTATACTCATTTTATATGGGAAACCATTGCCTCCACATGTAATAATTGCATCGTCTAGTCGAAAATCGGTCTTCTTCTGCAAACAAATGCATAATGAAGGACTCGTTGTCATTGCTCCTAGAACATTACCCTTCTGCAGATTATATGTACTAATTGCTGGCAGGCCATCCGTCTATATTCAGATTATATTTTAAAACATATTGGTTTCAAATAGTTAAGTGCCAATTATAACAGGTTCACACGGCACAATTGCCCACTTGGGCCCTATAGTATTGCATCTTCACACGCCCCACATTGCATTCTCTCCACATAATCAGTGGGGACCTCCTGCAATAAACAAAATGCATTGGAAGAATAGTTATTTCCATCAAGAATTTATCCAATTCCAATTCTCAATTTTAATTCTAATTCTAATTCTTAGGAATAAACAAAATTATAATTCACAATTTCTAGGTTGGAGTTCAGTAAATTTTGGTGTACACACCTAAAAGTAATTTTGGTGCCTTGACTACAAATTGGTGCTATTGTACATATAACCACACCAGTGTCGGTGTTACAAAAGGATGCACTGGTGCGGTGCTATTAAGTTACACACCGGTGATGAATAAATGCAAATAAAAAAAGCGCAACTATATTTTCTTCAAGTGAAAAAAAAAGCGACAAATTGAAAAATGGGTGGAAAAATATTTTCGAAAATCTAATTTCATAAAATAATTCTTTAAATACTAAACACTTTTCATTATTTCACTATTATTGCTAAAAATTTTAGCCAGATATTTGCAGGAGACATACCTGGAGCAAGAGAGCACGAGGGCACTATGGAGAAGTGAAATATGTTCGAAAAGAATTATTCAGACAATCAGAAATCAAACCTATGGTGATTAAAACTTTGTATCATAGAATTTCAAACTATCTCGTGATTAAATTTGATTATATTTTTTATTTTTTCTGCAATTTTATCCATTTTTACCCTAAACCCTTCATTTTTTTGTTTTTTCCCTTTGTTCTCCCTATTTCTGTGATTTCAGAATTAGGGATTTTCACTTTAGATTGACATCCAACCCACGAGACAATTTGCATAGTCGGATCCCAATCCATTCAGCCATTGTGTGAATTTTTGGAAAAAATGGATTTTTTTTATCAATGCACCCGATGTAACCTAGTGCATCAGTGCACTTTATTATAAAGTGCACCACGCAAGTACTGTGTAATAAGAAATTTGAAAACATTTTTTTTAAATCAGTGCGCCATATATGAAATAGGGCACTGGTTCTCCATGTTATGAGGATAGCACCGTATGGTCTATTACATTGTTTGTGCGGTGTGTTTATAATACCCCATGCATTGTACGGTCTATTATACTATTTTGCAGTGCGTTGGTAATACTCCCATGCACCGGCGGCGGTGCGTACATCAAGAAAGGCGCACTAGTGGCTTGAGATTTATTTTTTACCTGAAAAGTTGACAATTTATTTATAAATATATTAATGAATGATATGGTACAGGTTTTAGATTGATAAAGAAATTACTAACAAGAGATCAAGTAACAAAAATATTGATAACACATGAAGAAAAGAGAAAAAGAAAATTTCTTTGTAAATTATTTATAAAAAATATTATTTTTGAACTATATGTAAGTTTAACTAATATGTATTGTTTACTGTGTATCATGCAGAGCCACAAAATGATGAAGATCGATAAGATTATTTCTGATCTAGGACCATAAGAGCGTAAAATATTGATGGAAAAATTGCAAAAGGATGAATCAGGTGAATGCAAAAATACTATCAATCCAATATGGGTTTCTTTTTTTAATTATCATTAATAATATACTTAAAATTTTTAGATAAAATGTGTCCAATAATCTATTAATTCCCATCTATTTAATGTTCTACAGGGACCAACAACTCAGAAAAGAAATGTTGTTCTAAGAAAAGAAAAAAAATAGAATATGAAAATGAAAATGAATTTCTCCTTAGCTCATCTGGAGTGGTGCTGGAAGTTAACGAAAGGAGAAAAAACTTTTACAAAATTTTGAGGGATCTAGTGGAACGAATGTATAGACGTTCTTTCCACTTACAATACAAAAATCAATCCAATGATTCCAAGAACCAAATTTTATCTAAACTACAGGAAGAGTTTCCAGAGAATTGGTCAATTAGACATGTGAGACTTTTAATCTCAAAAACGTACAACAACAAAAAAGAAGGAATGAAAATTTATTATTCCTTTAAATATTTGTCTAGAATTATTTATAAATATCACTTTTGTTATATTTAATTTTTAGATATCAATATAAAATTAAATATTTTATTGTTATGTTACATTTTCACGAAGATTATGAAAATCTCAAAAGATGAAAGAGTTGATATCAGAAATATCTCAGTAGGAATGTCCAAAAAGGTGTACAAGGAGATGGTCAAAGAAATAGACAAAGTTGCATCGTAGGAAGAGCCATCTCAACAACATCGTGCTTCAAATGTAATATGTAATCATTCAATTTTTCAATCATTAGGTACAATAAATAAAAAATTTAGCATTAAATATTGATTCTCAAGATTTTTCTTGCTGAAAGGAAAAGAAAATGGAACCCATTCATCACATAAACGGGACGAAAAGGAAGAAAAGGGTTGATATCTAAGTTTGTGAGTAATTGTTACTTCCTTATAACAACTTAACTAGATTTCATTTTTGTATTTTTTAAGTTGTTTTGCAAAAATCATCATTAAATGTCTTCAAACAGGTGCTAACATACAAAGAAGAACCGTCAGACGAATTGATTGAAATTGGGTTAAATATGGGTTGTGAGTATATGTTGGCATATCAGAAATTAATTGTGGAATTTGTAAGCATCTATTGATCTTGTTTTACTTAGCTCCGTCTATAATTAATAGAACAAAAACATCTTTTATATTAAATATATGATTTGTTATGGGGTATAAAACTTGCAAGAAACAAAGTATGTAACTGCGCCAACAGATGAAATTTTGGAAGATGGCATGGTACATGGTTTTGAAAGAATGTGTATAGTTTATGAGTCAATTGTTGCTATGGTATATCATTTTTCTTTTCGATTTACATTGATGTATATTATTTAATATTGAAATTTTCATTACTCACCAATGTATATACACTCATTTCAGTTTATTTTTATGTTTGTAGATGGAAGGTGAAGAAGAAGAAAACAATCAACAACGTGAACAAACCATTCCTGAAAATAATCCAAGTCATGGAAGTAGCTCTAGCAGTGACAGTAGTTCAAGCGAAGAATGATGATCACTATGTTTGGATATCAAAGCAAGGCATTGTATTTTTTGAAATATGTCTGTGAAATCAGAAATTTTGTTTAATGTAATGGACATAGTGTCCCAATTGAAAGACAAAGGGATACCAATAACTATCCCATTTTGTATGATAAATATTGTCTTATTCATATATATTATATATCATAAAATATTTTTTAATTTACTATATTGCGTTCTCCATTGTCGCTATTACGTTCTCCATTGTCATTCTCAAATGCACTAATAAAAAATTAATTCATATGAATATTGTTATGAGATATATATGTGTTGACTTTTGATGAATAATGAGTTTTAAAAAACCACAATAATTATGATATGATATAAAAAATTAATCCAAACATCACATTCAAATGCATTAATAAGAATTTAATTAATATGAATATTGTTATAATATGTGTCGATTTTTGATGAATAATGAATTTAAAACAATCACAATAATTGCATTGTCACAGGTCGATGTTTCTAAAAAATACAAAATGAAAATCAGTGTGTGTCAGTAACTATACACCAATGCGTTTGTATTAAGAAGTGCGCCGGTGCGTTTCTACGACCTATGAGCACCGAAAAATCAGAAAAACCAATTAAAAATATCGGTGTGTTTGTGCGGTACAACACACTGGTGGATTTATGTGTCTATACGCATCGGTGCCATTGTACGATCTATGGGCACCGAACTAATACCAATACCAATTATAAATCTCAGTGCGTTTGTGTGATATTGCGCACTGGGGCATTTATGTGTCTATAAGCACCGGTGCATTTGTACGACCTATGGGCACTGCACGAATACTGATACCAATTATAAATCTCAGTGCCTTTCTGTGATACTATGCACTAGTGCATTTCTATACATCTACACATCGGTGCATTGATATGACCTATAGGCACTGCACAAATCCCAAGACCAATTAGAACGCCCCAGGCATTGTATCACCAACACTACGTCCAATGCGGTTTTATACCTTAATGAACTGGTGCATTTTCCTTCGACCACCCCCGGGCACCTTCTATATGTACGCACTGGTGCGTTCAAGCCAGAGTAGCGCACCAATGAAGGAAACATCTGTAATAACCTCTGATCACCCTTTTTTTTTAGTTGTGTTGAATTTCCATTAAAATCTCTGCCAAAACCTCCGTAACCATAAACAGATGTTGTAGAAAATGTTTTTTTGACAATTTTGGCCAATTTTATAACACTAAAAACCTCGTTTATAACCTCCGCTAGAGGGTCTTTTCCTTGTATTTTCTATTTGATATAATATTATTGGGAACACCGTGCAACCTCACTATCTTCTTAATGAAGATTTGAGTTGCCTCACTAGCTAAATTTGTCTACTTCACTGCAATGAAGTGAGCTACCTTGCTCAACCTGTCAGGCACAACCATGATGGAATTATGTTGTCTCAATGTCCTTGGCAAAATTGTAATGAAGTCCATGAAAATGACATCGCATTTCCATTTTGGTATCAGAATAGGTTGAAATACAGTATTTGGATGTGTACGCTCTCCTTTCACTTGCTGACATTCCAAGCACTTCGCAATAAAATCAGCCACCTCTTTCTTCAAGTTCGTCCAATGATCAGCTTCTTAACAAATCTCAAAGTCTTCTGGTATCCTGGGTGGCCTGAATATAGCTTGACATGAAACTACCTCAATATAATCCTCTTCAGCTCACTACTATCTCACACATAATTCGTGTTCGAGAATTTGGCCAAGCCATATGTTGTGAGGTGATATTCTACATCCCTATCACCTTCACCCTGCTACTGCAATCTCTACTTAAGTTGTCGATAGCTCTCATCATGCTGCCCTCGATGCAAGATCCGCACCTATAAACATGTCCCATAGGATCTCATAGCTGAAATATGATTCACCTGCACTCTCCTACTAAGGGCATCTTCAACCCTCTTCTCCTTTTCCTTGATTTATATGATCTCAAAGTCAAACTCATTGAGGGTATCTAACCATATAGCTTGTATGGAATTCGTATTGGGTTGGTCAAACAAATACCTTACCTCATTATGATCACTCATCAAGACGAACCTCTTTGAAAGAAGATAATGTATCCACATATTTAATGCATGAATAATAATTTCCAACTCAAGGTCATGAATCCCATAGGTCCTCTCATGCTCATTCAAACTCCTTTACTCTTAGCATACCACCTTCCCTTCCTCCATAAAAAATCCAACAAGTCCTTCCATTCAAGAATTTGTACAAACCACAAACTCCTTATCATGATCTGCAATCTTCAAAACCAAAGAATTTGCGAGAAAATGCTTCAACTACTCAAAACTAATTGCACACTCCTCAGTCCATCCAAAATTCTTCCCTTTTCTCTTAAAATATATAATAGGATAGCCAATTCGCGAGAAGTTCTCGATCAAACACATGTAATAACTTTCTAGTCGCATGAATGATCTGAAATCATCCAATTTACTAGGATTTGGCCACACCATGATAAATTTAATCTTTTTTGGGTCCACTACTATCCCTTCCTTGGAAAAAATGTGTCCCAAGTAGTGAATCTGAGACTGAAAGAAACTGCACTTGCTGAGCGTGGCATATAATTGATTCTCTCTCAAGAATTTCAACAATCTTTCCAGGTGCTCTACATGCTCTTCCTCATTTTTGGAGTATATCAATATATCATCAATAAACACTACCACAAACTTGTCCATGTAAGGATGCAACAAACTATTCGTAAAACACATGAAAGTGGTTGGTGCATTTGTAAGACCAAAAGGAAGCACCACAAACTCATAATGTCCATACTTTGTATGGAATTTAGTCTTGTATATGTCTTATTCTTTGATGCACACCTAATGTTATCCTGATCTCAAATCAATATTTGAGAATACTGCAACTCTCTTCAACTGATTAAACAAATCATCAATCTGTGACAATGGATACATGTTATTAATAGTCACCTTATTCGGCTGCTAGTAGTTGATGAACAATCTAAGAGTACCATCATTCTTCTTTACAAATAATACTCATTCACCCTAAGGCGATACAGTTGGCCTTATGTCTCTTTTATCAAGCATTTCGTTAATCTACAGCTTCAATTCCACCAAATCCAGAGTTCTCATCCTATAAAGTGCTTTAGATGTTGGTGTTGCTCCTGAAATCAACTCAATATAAAATTCCACCTCTCTATGAGGAGGAAAATATGAAATATTTGCAGGAAATACAACTTGAAACTATTAAAAAACATGATACCTCTTTAGGACTTCCTCATCCTCAACATCCTTCTCTTTGTCACTGGAAATATGCACTGTAAAAAAAAACGTTGTTTGCGGAAACTGCAATTTCTCTATATCACTATAACCATTCACGCTGATGTGGGTTTCTTCTTTCCCTGCAAGACTCTCTTTTCACCATCACCAACATGCACTCGATAGCCTTATCATAGCAGCCCACTGCAGTTCTGTGAATGAACAACCAATCCATGTCCAAAAGCATATTGTATGATCCCAAACGAAACACATTTATATGTGTTGATGTAGACATAACATTCAACCCAAATGCACAAAAATTCACCCAATGATAAACTCTTCTCTTGGTCCCTATAGCCAACTACACCAACCAATATTTTGTTTGCACTTCTTTATCCAAGAAAAACTTATCCACAAGGTTAGGATTGATATAACTATAATTAGCTCCAAGATGAATCAAAATGGAAACAACTTGACACAAATCTTACCTTCCATCTCGATAATGGATGCCTGATGATAACCCTTCATGCTCTCCAGTGCTACATAAATCCAAGGAATACTCTACCTAACATCCCCAATTGTTTGTGCCTCCTCAGCACTATAAATATGAGGTTTTCCACCCTAGTGAAATGGACACTCACTTCAGCGATGCTCTCACCACAAGTCCAACACCTCAAAGGTTTCTTGTTATTATCCTTATTATTCTCCTAAGGCTGAAATCCATGTCCCCTATCAATTGCATTGAACTTCTTATAAGGTGCTCGGTTCTCCATATCACCTGCATCATGAGGTGTTCCTCGCTTATTAGCTTACTTTCCTTTAGTCTTCTCATTACCTTTCCAATCCTGATTTGGCTTAGATTTGTGCTTAGACTACTCATAACAATGCTTCAACTTCTCAATAACTTTGACCAATGACCGAGGCTCATCATACCCAATCCGATCATTAAATGCTAAAGACAATCTTCTAATGCACCTTTGGACCTTTATCTTCTCATCCTTGACGTAAGGCATATACCTCAACAACCCCAGAAACTTGTTCGTGTACTCTTCGTCATGGAACCTATCCTGAGCTCATAAAATTTCTTGACCTTTGTGTCATAATATCTCTTAGATAAATAAACCTTATATATAATTTCTTATCTATAAAAATTATAAGAACATTTTATTTTAAGAAATTTTGACACTATAATAATATAATTCAATCATTTTTATTTTAAGAGATTTTGACATTATAATAATCTAATTCAATCACTTTTTGCAAGCTTAACCTCTAAGCAACTTTTAATAATTATATATTCTTTATCATTTTCAATACATTTTATTTTAAATGATTTTGACATTATAATAATATAATTCAATCACTTTACACAAACTTAAACATTAAGCAACTTTTAACAATTATATATTCTTTATCATTTTCATCCAACTCGTAAATAAATTAACACCCATTTTAACAAGGCTACAAGGTAGCTACTACCTGCCACTTAATTTAAATATAGCAATGTTGCAATGTGATATTGAAAATTTCTATGGGTAGCTATTACAGTTCCTGAATGTAATTATAGATATGTTGCAATTTGAGTTTGAGCATGTTTATGAAGATTTGTTTTGCAATAAAGTATAGTTAAATTAAATTAGAAATAATTGTTGCACTTTGAGTTTCAGAATCTCTATGAGGATTTGCTTTGTAATAAAGTTGCTGCTTAATTTAGTTTAAATATAATTAAATTAAATTAAAAAATATGCATATTGATAATTACTAGAACCACCCATGAGCATATGCATTTGATGTGTAGATTAGATCTGCTACACATGCTTAGCTTATTTTAAGCATCAATATGAGTATGAGAGAGTGTATAGCATTGAACAATTGCATTGGCAAGGAATATAGGTAATTCCTTATCTTCCATATTATTGCTTTACATTCACCCATAAGAATAATTTATTGCTTTACATTCACCAATAAAAATATTTTATTTGTAACAATTGCTGGAGCTCTTGAATTTAAACTATTTAAAAACTTAGCTAATCAATTTCTCAAGGACCATTCATTTTTAATAAAATGTCGTATTGATTCATAATGCAGGTATAATAACAATATATATAATATCACCACTAAATATGCATTGTGAATAATTGATTATATAATTTAAATCACATCTACTAATTTTATTAATTAATGTATTAATAATAATATTTATAATTTTTTTAAATTAAAATGTTTTAAATATTAATAAAATTATAAATTTTTTTTTTTTCAAATTAAGATGCATTGAATAACTAATAGTTTTATTTATTTATGGTAATTGTTCCATCATGGCATATGTTCAAAAACCTTTTCAATTATTTAGACAATTGTTACGTCTAATTTATTATATTTTCAAAATATATCATTTATTAATAAGATTTATAATTTATCAATGTAAGAAATATGGATTATTATATTTGAATTTTATTTTAGAGAGCCCAAAAAGATCTTTGTTTTTAAATTATGTTTACAATGTTTTTTAAATGTAATTTGTTATTTTATATTATAGATAGAAAAATAACACTAAAATGATATCCTAACATATTTTATTTTCTTTCCTTTCAAATTAACCATTACAACTTAGATGATATTCTAATTAAATTGTTTTTTTTCTTATATAATTGATGCATTATATTTTTAATATTTTTTATTTAAAATATTCATAGATGCAAATTATTTGAAATATAAATAATAATGCATTATATTTTTAATAATTTTGTAATATTTTTAAATTTAAAACATTATTTGAAATATAAATAATATTATTATGTGAATAACTAAATGCTCACTTAATAAATATAATTATATATAGAAATAGAAAAAAGTTTCACGTACAATGAACTTGTCAAATTCAAATGCTTAACATATAACGTAGTCATTTTCCTTTTTCCAATTGAACATGATAGTGTTGATGCATTGAACATACAATTGAAAAGTCTTTTTAACATTGATTGCACACATTAAAGGGCATGTATCAAATTCCTTTCCTACCAATGAAGCAACAATTTTCTTGACAATATGTGAAAGAAAAAAATATGAATTTCCTGGTTTATGGGAAGCAAGAAGTTTCTTTAAAATTTAATTACAAATCCTTGTGGTCACTTGCTGCGTTTGGTTTAGTTAGGGGTATTTGATGGTCCATCAACATTTTGCACATGTTTAATTTTATTATGGGATCTATGCTCTCCTCATGCCAACAATATGATACTTGTTTACAGTTTTTCTCATTTTTTTTGCATACTTTTGAATAATATAATGCTTGAAGAATGATATAATGTTATCTTTAGATTATATTTTTGTATTTTTTTGGTTTTATAGGATATTAGGTAATTTATTTTAAATTTATATTTTTATTTTGATTAATTGGTAGTATATTGGTATTTTTTGCAATACTGTAATTTTTTTTAATTATTGAATCAGGAGACTTATTTTATAATCCTATATAATGTGTAAGAAGATCAATCTTATCTTTTATCAAAATTAAAATGTTACTAAAAATAGATAATTATACAAAGCATTTATAAATATATAAACTCATAAAAAAATTTGCCAAAAAAATTAGATTTCTAAAGTCATGTTAAATTTGTATTTAAGATATAGTTCTGTGTGACAATATTTTTTTTCTGCTTAAGATAATTTTTTTCTTGAGATATTTGATCTATCTCATATCTGATAGAATGTTTATCATCTCATAGCATAAAACCATGGCTTCTCTTAAACCATCTGAAAAGTTGTCAATAAGTAAAACCACTATAAATCGTAGCAAAAAGAACACCTATAGAACCCTTGCATGCCCTGATGTAATTTCACTGGATTCTTTAAGATAAGTATAAATTGTTAACTTATATTTTCTTCTTAAATCTGGAGCATCGTTGAGATTCACAATGAAAATTTAGATGTCCAACCAACCGTTAGTACGAAACTACATTAAAAAAATAATAATAGAATCTTGGAAGACCTTCAGAAATAATAATTGGAACGTAATTTTAGGCTTTTGACATAAAAATAAGGATATAATTATTAATTAGCTAAAATTTGTTCAGATGTAAAGTTTAAACTTTTGTTTCTCTATTGAAGCCACCAAATTAATCAAATTATGCATTTTATGCAAAGCACGAGAACAATCACAAACATAGGACACAAAAATCAAAGCAGATGTCCGACATAAGAAAAACAATACTTTCTAAAAGAAATATGTCTATTAAAATAGTAAAATTCTGCTTCAACATCAGATCACAGCATTTAGATACCATATTGGTGGCCAAAACATTTCAGATGAGTACATTAAAACAGAACCCCAAATTAAATATTTATTTTGCAGAATAACTAATTGTTGGCTTAATTACTACAAAATTGCAACTTTGGCCTATTTCTCCCTTGTTATCCATCTTCTACCAAAAACGAATTGCTGAACCACAAAAAAATATCATTTAAAAGAACCTTTAATTCAGATTGATGTGTTTTCAAAGAGGAAATCTAGTTTGTCAAACTCGTCAAGGTATAATCTGTAGACCCCTAATCTCCCTATTTGACTACTATTTGTTAGAGCATTACACCAAGGTGCATGTTTAAGTGCACAATACAAACCATAGGATTTGTGAAGCACACGTACTACCCATGATAGAGGGTGCAGTCAGAAGATAATATCGAAAACAGGGATGAAACATTAAGTGAAAACTAGGTAACTTCTCATAGTTGGGACAACAGAGACAAGTTAAACTTTATATGGCTGTTATATGCAATTATAACAAAAAATTTCCTAAGAAAAATAATTTTAAAATTTTCAGTGTCCCAACAAAACATCTCTCTGAAGCCCCTGGGTAGTTTGATTGGCCATGGCCATGATATGAAGTTTTATAAAATTTGCTATGTCCCAACAAAACATGTCCGAGGCACCTGGGCAGTTCGATTGGCCATGGCAGTGATATGAAGTTTTATATGAAGTATGTGGTTCAATATTCAAATCTCCTAATTGGCCATGTAAATTATACATAGATTACTTGTAATTCACCTAGAGATTAAAATAGTAGTAACCCAAAAAAAATCATAGTGGTGATTATTAAAATCAACCCTAACAATACTAGCCCAGTCCAACACAACCAAACGGATTCCTTTAAATAAATAAAAAATAGAACTAGTTCCTTTAAAAAATAAAAAATATGTCCAGAAGAGGGCGCACAATCACATATTTCCTTTTTATTTCCTTCTGCACTATAAGCATGGCATCTTTTTTTAATGATAGGTTTTATTAAACCCATTGACCAATACATTCACACTACACAACGATTAAAATTTTAGCAACATAAGATTGACCCAAATCTACTAGTCTTGGTCTAATCTACTAATCTGATGGAAATTTCTGAATATTTCGAACAAAATAGAGGAAGCAAAGTTCCTCAACACAACACAAAGAAATGATAGAAATTCTGACAAAGAGAGATGGAGAAAGCTCTTTTTCATTAACCATAAAAATGACTATTAAAAATTACAAACTTCTTCAGAACTACAGTTCTGGAATAAACAAAAACTCCATACTCTGTTTTTTCAATTTTTGTTTCTACACAGATTTGTGTTTCAGCAACACACGGACAGTTGCTGAAACACACTGGAAAATGCATTGCTGCTCCAAAACACAGCGACTCTGTTTTTCCTCTGTTTTCTCTGCTCTATCTTTTTCTCTGTCTTTTTCTATTTCTCAAACTCTCTAACATAAAAACAACTGCTGTTCATTACATTTATATGTTAAAAAACATATTTGACTTAAACATTAAAATAATACAAATATCATCTAATCTTATCAGCATATTGAATGCAGCAAGCAGTGGAGATAATTGTGATGCCTTTTGGAAAAATGAAGTCGGCTGTTTGCAGGCTCAATAACTTCTGAAAATTTAATGCACGATTTTGAGGCATCCGACAGTCTGGAATATCCACAAAAAATCTAATTTCTGTCCAGCTGTTTTATTTTATAGTTGGAATTAAATTCCAACACTCCCCCTTAATTTCAAATGTTGGGTTTTTCTGCATACCCAGGCATTTCCTGAAATGATCAAAGATTTTCTTTCCCAATGGTTTTGTCAAGATGTCAGCAAATTGATCCTCTGTTCTCCAGTGCTGCAAAACAATCTCACCATTGTTAACCAATTCATGTATGAAGTGAAACTTGGTGTCAATGTGCTTTGTCCTTTTATGAAAAACAGAATTTTTAGATAATGCTATTGCTGAGCTATTGTCACAGTAAATGGTTGTGCCATGTTCTTGTTCATGACACAAATCTCTGAGAACTCTTCTCAGCCATACTGCTTGGCATGCTGCTGCTGTTGCTGCCACATACTCTGCCTCTGTTGTTGATAATGCCACAATTGGTTGCTTATTGGAAGCCCATGAGATGGCTCCCGATCCCATATGAAACACATATCCCGATGTGCTATTCCTATCATCAACACTTCCAACGCAATCATTGTCAGTGTAACCTGTCAACATGAAACTTTCAGAAGAGGAGTATAAAATACCAAACCCCTTCATTCCATTCACATAACTTAGAATCCTCTTGGCTACCTGCCAATGAGTCTCTTTTGGTCTTTCCATAAATCTGGAGTTTAAACTCACAGCGTGCATAATGTCTGGCTTAGTTGCAGTCAAGTACATGAGGCTGCCAACTATGCTCTTGTACAACTTTGGATTAAAATCCTTGTTGCTGTCTTCTTTGTTCAATTTCAACCCCATTACAGTTGGAGTCACAGCTGCCTTGCTATTCTGCATGTTAAATCTCTTCAACACTGCTTCTACATATTTAACTTGGGAAATGAAAACACCATTTTCACTTTGGTCTACTTCAATTCTAAGAAAATATCTTAAGAAGCCCAAGTCAGTCATTTCAAATTCACTTTTCACTTTTCATCTACATATAAAACAACAATAAGAATCTTACCGTCATTCTCCTTTATGTAGAGTGTGGGTTCACCATCACACTTCTCAAATCCATTCTCAATCAGATAAGCATCTATTCTGCTGTACCATGCTCTTGGAGCTTGCTTCAGCCCATAAAGAGCCTTCTTTAGTCTGCAGACTTTATGCTCTTGGCCTTCAACTTCATAGCCTGGAGGTTTTTCAACATAAACCTCTTCTTTTAACACTCCATTCAGGAATGCAGATTTAACATCCATCTGATAAATCTTCCATTTGTGTTGTGCCGCAATAGACAACACTGTTCTGACTGTTTCCATCCTTGCTACTGGTGCAAAGGTTTCATCATAGTCTTTGCCTTGTTGCTGCTTGTAGCCTTTCACAACAAGTCTTGCTTTATGTCTATCGATCTTGCCTTCAGCATTGATTTTGGTCTTATAGACCCACTTAACTCCAATGGCATCTTTGCCTTCAGGGAGGTCCACTAACTCCCATGTTTTACTCTTCTCAATTACACCAATTTCTTCATTCATTGGTTCAATCCATTTATCTTCATTTACAGCATCTTCAAAATGAATTGGGTCATCAACATGACAATATAAAGCGAATAATGAATTCAGACCGGTATTGTTACTTACCTCTCCTTGTTCATAAATCTCATTTAGATTTTTGAATCTTGGTCTTCTTGGTGTGCTTGGAGTTCCATTCGAACTTGAGGGTGTTTCTAATCCCTGTGGTGTGCTTGGAGAAGCACTTCCTTGACTTCTCAAGGTTGTTCGAATTCCAGCTTGTGGTGTGTTTTGTTGTACTTGCTGTGGTGGAGGAGGAGCCACCAAGGAAGGATTATTTGTTGTTGTCCCTTCCTCTTCTTCTTCATGAGACACAATTGTCTTCGCATTCACTGTCTTCTCTAACCTTCCATCCCAAGCTTCATCTTCAATGAAATACACATCTTTGCTTACTATCAATTTCTTGGTGGATGGATTATAGAGTTTGTATTCTTTTGACTCATCACAATAGCCAATAAAGACACACTTCTCCCCCTTATTGTCAAGCTTCTTCCTTAGCTGATCCGGTACATGTGCATATGCTACACAGCCGAATACTCTCATGTGAGTGACAGTTTGCTTTTGTCCACTCCATGCTTCTTCTAGTATTTTGTTCATGACAGCTTTAGCTGGGCATCTATTCAAGATGTAAACTGCACAAGTGACAGCTTCTGCCCAATACTCATGCGGCAAGTGTTTTGCCTTCAGCATACTCCTGACCATGTCCAGAATGGTCCTATTCTTCCTTTCTGCAACACCGTTTTGCTGAGGTGTATACCTCGCGGTGAACTGCTTTTGTATGCCATTCTCTCTGCAAAAATGCAGAAAGTCTTTGGAGATGTACTCTCCACCTCTATATGTTCTGAGCACTTTGATGTAATGCCCACACTGCTTCTCAATAAGAGTTTGGAATTGGCAGAATTTCTCAAACACTTCACTCTTCTGTTTCAGCACATACACCCATGTCTTTCTGGTGTAATCATCAATTAAAGTTAAAACATATTTATTTCCAGCAAATGATGGTATTTGCATCAGTCCACACACATCAGAGTGAACAATTTCCAATGGTGCTTTTTCCCTTATACTCTTTCCTACTGGAAAGCTTTCTTTGTGTTGTTTTCCCAAGATGCAGCCTTCAGAAAGGCTGTCTGGTTTCTCAATTAATGGCAATCCCTTTACCATTCCCTTTCTGTGCAACAAATTCAAGCCTCTGAAATTGAGATGTCCAAATCTCAAGTGCCACAACCAATTCTCATCTTTCACTTGTTCTTGAAAGACTTCTTGTGTTACAGCTGCAATAGTTCTTCCTTCCTTCAAATCTGCCCTGAGTTTCAGAGGAAACATTCTATTACTGGTCATCTACACCTTTGCAATGATCTTCTTACTTGGAGGTATGTCTCTGATTGTACACACATCATTTTTGAAGAACACATTGTAACCTTTGTCAATGAGCTGTCCAATGCTCAAAAGATTACATTTCAGACCAGGTACATAGTATACCTCTGGCACAATCATATGTTCCCCATTTCTTTCTAGGATACTAACTCTGCCTTTACCTTTGACAGATATCTTACTATCAGTTCCTGTTGTTACCTTAGATTTCACATTTTCATCTAGATTCGCAAACATTGCAACATTTCCAGTCATGTGATTACTACAACCTGAGTCTAAGAACCAAAAATCTTCTTGTTTGTCTTGTGCAATGTTACATGTTAACAGCACAATCTTTGGATTCTTATCTTCTTCATTTGCAAAATTAGCATTCTGCCTACTATTCATGTCATTTTTCTTTTTTCTACATTCATTGGCATAGTGCCCATATTTCTTACAATAATGACATTGGACTTGGGATTTGTCATACCTTTGTCCATGAGCTTGCTGTTTGCTTGAACCTTCATCTTGGTTCTGATTGCAGCTCCTTCCGCTTGTGCTTGCAGGATTATTTCTGCCTCTGTTTTGGCTTCTTCCATGACCTCTGTTATTTTCTCTGCCTCGACCTTTTCCTTGGCCGAAATACATCTGAGTATTGAATGCTTTCTCAAAAGAGGAATTTGTTCCTCTACTCAGTTTGTGTTCATGAGACATAAGAGAAGCACTAAGTTCATCTACAATGAACTGTGAGAGATCCTATGTCTCTTCTATTTCTACCACAACAGCTTCAAACCTTGAGGGTAAACTTCTCAAGATCTTCTCTACAATCCTTCTTTCTTCAAGAATTTCACCATGAGATCTTATCTGAGTTATCAACCCAATAACCTGAGTGAAGAATGAATCTACTGTATCAGATTCCTTCATGCTGAGTGTTTCAAAGTCTCTCCTCAACATCTGCAACTTTGCATTCTTCACCTTCTCCATGCCTTGATAGGCAGTTTTGAGAATATCCCATGCCTCTTTGGAATTTGTTGTTGCTGCAATCCGTGGGAAAACACTCTCATGTACTGATTGAAAGAGAAAAAAGAGGGCTTTAGCATCCTTCTTCCTGTCGCTCTTCAAAAGGTTTTTTTCTGCTACTGTCAAAGCAGCCAATGCTGCTGCATCTGCAGGTTCAGGGTAGCCAGTTTCAACTAGCTCCCATAATCCTTGAGAAGCAAACAATGCTCTCATAGTTATGGACCAATAACTGTGATTCTTCCCATTAAACTGTGGAAGTTAGGAATTTGTCAAACCAGTTCTAGCATCTACCATCCTGATTGTATAATAAAACAAGCAAGAACTTTCTCTGCTAGGGAAATCTGCTCAATAAGCTTCTTACAACTCCTGCAGTGGAAAAAAAAACTCTGTTTTTGTCTCACTGAGTGCCTAGACTAGCTCTGATACCATGATGGAAATTTCTGAATATTTCGAACAAAACAGAGGAAGCAAAGTTCCTCAACACAACACAAAGAAATGATAGAAATTCTGACAAAGAGAGATGGAGAAAAGCTCTTTTTCACTAACCATAAAAATGACTATTAAAAATTACAAACTTCTTCAGAACTACAGTTCTGGAATAAACAAAAACTCCATACTCTGTTTTTTCAATTTCTATTTCTACACAGATTTGTGTTTCAACAACACACAGACAGTTGTTGAAACTCAACATAGTCTGTTGCTGAAACACACAGACAGTTGCTGAAACACACTGGAAAATGCATTGTTGCTCCAAAACACAGCGACTCTGTTTTTCCTCTATTTTCTCTACTCTGTCTTCTTCTCTGTCTTTTTCTATTTCTCAAGCTCTCTAACATAAAAACAACTTCTGTTCATTACATTTATATGTTAAAAAACATATTTGACTTAAACATTAAAATAATACAAATATCTTCTAATCTTATCAGCGTATTGAATGCAACAAGCGGTGGAGATAATCGTGATGCCTTTTGGAAAAATGAAGTTGGCTGTTTGCAGGCTCAATAACTTCTGAAAATTTTATGCACGACTTTGAGGCATCTGACAGTCTGGAATATCCACAAAAAATCTGATTTATGTCTAGTTGTTTTATTTTGCAGTTGGAATTAAATTCCAACATAATCCAATAGGATCCCGCCATCAAGTCCCATGGCATGCTTCTCCTTTCACCCTACAGGATTTTGCTATCATAACCTGCATGCCCGTATGGCGTGCTTCTTTCTCTATGGGCATTGCATTTTCCCAAAGTTATAAAAGAAAAGTCTCTCCCTGGGCACTACTGTTTTCCAAAGCTATTCTCTGGGCACTGTTGTTTCCCCGATCTTTCCCAAAATATAACAAAAGTATGAATGAACGAATATGGTTATACTCTCACTACCAACTCCTGTTAATAGATGTTACAGTTTAAACACACGTATTCTATCCACCTATTTGCCAGCTCCTGCGAAAAAGGATTTCCACTGAGAAGGCCGCTAACCTATACAGATGAGCTTTCAAATCCTTACTTCCAACATATGAATTATTTGAGAGGAAATAGGAATCTAAAGAAGATTACATTTTCCATATACTGAAGCCAAAGCGAATATGTCATTGCTCATTTCGGGAGAGGTGTAGTTTGAATAGATGCATTCAATAGAATAATTACAGAATAAGGGTGTGGTAGCTACCTATTTTCCTACCATTAGTGCCAAATTAGTGTCAAAGCCAATATGCCATTACTTAATAGATCAATTAAAAAAAAGGAGGCGATTAATCAGGAAAGAAAAAACTGATAACCTCATGGTGAATTGGCAAAAGGTATTGCTTTTATATGGAAGAAGAAAAAAGTTTAAAATTTTATCGACTTTGTACCAGTACCACTACCATAGTCAAGGGAGATGCAACTTGAATTGAGGCACTTAATAGATTAATTAAAGAAAAAGGAGATGTTAGCTACATGTTTTTCTAATCAAAAAAAAAAAAAAAAAAACCAAAAACTTTTACTCAGAAAAAAAAAGCCATAAAAAAGGAGAAAACAGATTTACCTCCGATTTCATTGTGGTAAATCAATAAAGAAGGCCATAAAAAGAGGAGAAAACTGATTTCCTCATGGTAAATTAGTAAAGGGTATTATTTTATATAAAAAATATACAATTTAAATTTTCCTACTTACAAATAATCAAAAGCCAAATTGCTAATTAAAATATTTAATTACTGCAAGACTGCTAATTTAGGAAAAAAAAGTTGTATCATACGAACGATGCCATGCCTTATAAAAGATATATATCATTCAGATGCCAAATAGAATAAAAACGATCACATGCCTTAGGCAAAGATTTATACTATATGTTGGAATTTCTGAGAATTCCAGAACAAACAATGGAGAGAATAATGCTCTCCTCCTTAACACAGAGAAAAGTAAAAATTTTGCTGGCTGGAGACAGAGATTCACAGTTGAAACTTTCTATTCCATTCACTAAAAACTATTACAAATGTTCTTCCTCTAACAGAGAGATTACAAAAAAAACAAGACTGCTTTAAACGCAGTGCACAAAAAACAAACTCTATCTCTCTGAAAAACAAAACACTCTGTTCTCTCATAATACACTCTGTTGTGTAACAACTGTAATATTACATTACAATATGTTGTGTATGTAAAATAACACAATACATTCACTTTTCAAAATGAAAACAAAACTATTAAATGTGTCACAACACATACGAACCAAAACTATATAATAATAATAAAAAACTAAAACTAATGTTAAGACCTGTCGAGCCCACTTTAAATTCGCATATATTTATATAACATATGTTAAAACATATGTTTATATAATAAAACATATATAACTTAAAACCCATTCATCGCGCGCTGTTAAAACATATCAAACGAAACCTTATCAAACCTTAACATTTGA
The DNA here is from genome assembly GCA_034641835.2 of Pinus albicaulis. Classification (NCBI taxonomy): domain Eukaryota; kingdom Viridiplantae; phylum Streptophyta; class Pinopsida; order Pinales; family Pinaceae; genus Pinus; species Pinus albicaulis. The sequence goes on from JAXQQM020076350.1 coordinate 27,928, forward strand.
TCTGGTGGAGCCCGCTGGAGCTCAACAAATATTAAACCAAATCACAACGCAAAATCGCGTTACAAACTTGCTGATGTCACATAAATTTTTGTGCACGCGATGAGAAATTAAATCCGCCCTATAAACCATATCGGGTCTGTTTTGGGCCTGCTGACGTGAGCGGCTTTTGTGACACGAAAATGTTTATGAATTGCGCCATATAACATTTCGGGTCCGAAACTTCAATCCGCAGACGGGCCAACAAATAACGCGAGCCAATCCTACACCTCCACGTGTCTGCCTGCACTATGGTCCGGATATTTCTCGATATTAAATCGACTTGGTACCAGTATCACTACCAAAGCCAAGGGAGATGCAACTTGAATTGAGGCACTTAATAGATTAATTAAAGAAAAAAGAGATGTTGGCTACAGGGCTTTCTAATCAAGAAAAAAAAACTTCTATTCAAGAAAAAAAAGCTATAAAAAAGGAGAAAACAGATTTATCTCGGATTTCCTCGTGGTAAATCAGTAAAGAAAGCCATAAAAAAAGGAGAAAACTGATTTCATCATGATAAATTAATAAAGAGTATTATTCTATATAAAAATATACATTTTAAATTTTCCTACTTACAAATAATCCCAAACTGCTAATTAAAATATTTAATTATTGCCAAATAGAATAAGAACGATCGCATGCCTTAGGCAAAGATATATACTATACAGCAGGGAAAAAAATTAAAAAGAACTAAAACCAGCTGTCCTTGATTATATTAATAAGAGCATGTTTTTACAAGATCACGTAGAAGTCAAATTAAAAGGCAAGTGTACATCAATAGTATGTTGGAATGGATTTAAAAGTTATTGCAGTGGATTTAAGAGTTAAGAGTATGTGCTTTTTTCTATGGAATTTATAGATTAAAACAAAATAAAAAACATATAAATTTAAAAAAAAAAACAAAAAAAAAAAAGTATATTTAGATCTTTTTATAAGTTAATTAAATCCGTCTTAAAAGAAAAAGGATAAATTAAATCGCTTTGAAAGAAAAAAAAAAAAAAAAAAGAGCAAGAAAAGCCATAAGTTAAAAAAAACAAAAAAATCTCAAATTTTGATATTTGACTTCATCATAACTTTAATTAAATTATTATTGTATTGGGATTTATAAGATATGTATTAGGCCGCTTTCATCAATCTGATGGTTAAGACATGTATTGAGGCTTTTATAAACTTGGATTAATCCAGTTTCATGACGGATGGAGTTCAAAAGAAAAAGTCAAAAGAAAAATATCGTATGGATTACCTGGCTGAATCTGAGATGGTGTTCTTCCCCAGCTAACTGCAGCAACCATGCCACCAGCGGGACCTGAAGGCTGGCAATCGACAGTGCTGACGGCATGTTTGCACTGCTGGAAGGGCAATCCCGTGAGCTTCGCTACAATGCTTGCCGGCCCCTGGTGCTTCTGCCCCTCAAAAGTCATCATGAAGGTTTCCTGATACAGAGTCACTAGATTGGCTCTGCTGGTATCGAATGTTTTGTAGTAGTGTTCCACGAAGGCCTTCGCCACTGTGTCCAGATCCATGGTTTTCGGCTCGGAAACCGTCTGGTGAGAGCCCGGAACTTGTCTCGATCGGACTGGAGACGGACCGGAACCGGCTTTTTCGGACACTACGGTAAAATGGGTCTCTGGATATGTAAAGAGATGGGCGAATGGGCGAAGGCCCGAACGATATCTAGATCTATTCGGCAGATGCTGCGTCGGTCAATGTGGGGGAGGAGGTATTGTCAGAATGCCACTTTGATTGATCATATCAGGAATATATTCGATTTGGCGTAAGATTAGGGCTGAGGTGCATAGCTGGGAAATTGAATATAGACATTTGGAATATGTGTGCGTGGAAAATGTCTTACTTTTGCAATAATATGTTGAATACTTTTGCAATAATATGTTGAATTTTACCATCAATAGAATCTAAGAAAAACAAATTAAAATAATTAAAATAAATAAACAATAATAAATCTTATAGTTGAACTATGCAAAAATAAAATAATTTTGAAAACATATGTCTAATCAAAGTAAATTAATGTCACAATCAAAAACTTAATCCATAGTCACCTGCAGATAAAAAGTAGATAACGCATACATTATAACATTGGTTAAGTTGTGAATTCAGGGCGATATTCAATCCAATCAATAATACCAAGTGGGGCCACACAATTTCCCTTAATGACACTCTAACTAGACCATGATGCACGCGTACCCTATTGTCCTATTCCTTTCTAGTTTCAAGATATTTCTGGTTGGAAAAATCCAATGAAGTCAGTTGGTTTCTTGGAAGTATATCACATGCGGTGGAGTGCTCTAAAGAATTTCTTGAAATCTTGCATGTATATCACATGTATTAGAAGGGAAGTTTATTCGCGCCACGTTTATATTATTATATTCTAATTCCTGTTTATCTTTACCAAATTAAAGAAGTTTATTCGCGCCACGTTAATGGTATCATTTAAGCATACCATCGAATCCTGTCTGATGTTTTATTAATAAATTGTTTATGTCCATTTAACAGTGTGCAAGAACTCGTGCTTTATATGTTCGATGTAAAATGGCAATCTGTTTGATGTTTTTTTGAATAGATAAATTAAATAATTTTAATTGTATTGAATTACACAATCCACTTTTATTTAATTTAAGACAAAATTTATTTATATATAAAAATTAAACTACAATATGTAAGACTAGTTTATTAAAACTTAAATTACCTTATGTAAAATTAGTTTTTTCTAAATTATTTTATGAGTCATTGTTTGGAATTATAATTTTTATTGTTTAAACTGTGTTTTTTTTCATTGACATTTTGAAAAATTCTTTAATTATGAAAAGTTGATGACGCAAGCTTACTATTCTAACGAATCTCTACGCAAGGCAAATTGAATAGACGCATTTATTCTCTACCCAATTCTTGGCAAATTAGATACACGCATTTAAGAATAAAAAAGACAGCGGCATTCTGTTAGATTAAGTTCCGCCGAAAGTTTCGCAGAAATTGTGGAACAGTACGGATTAGTTGACTGAACAATGTTATAAGGCTCTTTTTCGTGAACAGTGAGGGTGGCAAAAGTTGCCCTTTTTAGCTAGTATAGGGTGCTTTTTATTTGTGCTTTTTATTTCTGACATGGAAGGATTTTTCATTTGAATCATTTTCATTTCAATCATGTGATTTTAACCTTTTTTTGTTTGTATTTCGAGGCCTTGGAATTTTAAGGTGTTTCACGCGTTTTTATCATGGTGATTTCATTTATAGTTTGCGAACTTAATTTAAATAAAAAAAAGTTCTATATCTATCTATTTATTTATGGATTCAGAAAGAAACTCTAAGTTATCTATCTATTTATGGATTCTGAAAGAAAATCTAAATTTAAAAAATTACAATATGTTCAAAATTGCATCCAGCAACCCGCGAAATCTATGCTTTATACCTTTACCAAACGTACCATGGTTGTGAAATTGTGAGCAATGACATTGAATGCCAGCGAATCATAGTGGGTGACTTCTGTAAATGTCATATTAAACTTTTTTTTAATCCTTATTTCATATTTCGAACGATTTTTCAACCTATTACGAAAAATCAACGAATATTATCATGTTCGCCGCTCTACCGTAATGAATTTATTATGACACCGACTCATGTTATGGCACACTGCTTCATTTAATTGGCTCATATAAAGACTTAGACAGACAGAAATTTCAGTGTGATTGGAGTTTTGTAATGAAGCAACGAATTTTTTTTGAAATTGATTGTAAATGAAATAAAAACTAGTAATTGCACCGGGGTGCAAGGGAAGGTCGGATGGAGAAGATGTGAATCATTTTGTATTATATGAGGGGTAAAAACTGAATTGTGATTTAACAAAAGAAAATCCAAAGCTGAACAGATAATCATAAATGGTAAGTAGAAATATGATCACCTAAGGTGGAAAGCCTATAGCTATTAATGTCTCGATTCTTTTCACGTTCAAACTATCTACGCCATGTTACAAACTGGCCATTCAAATGCCCTGCACATCCTCGAGACTGATGGAATCCTCATATATGAAGAAGTCAATGAGACCTTGATGTGAAATTCCCGTATTTTCTCTGCCTATCCTTGATGTTATGTCTGGGTGGTCGAATTGAGTGTGCTCATTTTGATTTGCAGAAGGCCAAATAGGATGAGCGAACCCATTATCATACGTTGTTTGCCCATAGAACCTTTAAGTTTGTCTAAGGCAGTAAACCGTGCCCGTGTGGTTCATCATCAAGACAAATGGAGAATCTGATCAAGTAACCTCTTTAAATAGAAAGTATAGCTCCTACTTGCCATTTGTAAAATAACGGCTAGGTTGCCTCAAATAATAAAAATTAATTTATTTTATTTTAAAAAGAGTAAACCAAATGATCAAAGTTTATAATTTGAATTTTAAATATTTATATTTATTTTAATAAAAATAATAATTTTTAATTTAATATTATTAAATTGTAATTTATGTAATTTTATTTTTATTTCATTTTATTTATTTATTTGTTTATTTATTAATCTTTATTTTATTTTATTTCTATTTATTTATTTATTTATTTTTAATTAAGAATTTTTTTATCTATTTTATTTTTAATTTTAATTTTATCTTTATTTTATTTTATTTCTATTTATTTATTCATATTTTATTTATTTATTTAATTAATTTATTTATTTATTTAAATCTTTCTTATCATAGCATTTAATTATTAAAAATAAAATAAATATATAAATTCAAACTTTAAATATTATTTAATTATTTGTAACATTTAATTTATTCGATAATAATAAAAACAAATGAATATCCTTTGAATAATGCGCCGAGGCTATCTCCCTCTTTTATAAAACGCTCGAATATTAATAGAAATCCTCCCCTTGTAAACTGTATTAAAAGGCAATATCCCGATGCTCATAGCTTAACAGGCACTTATATTTTAATGCTCATCCTCTCATTATATTTTGATGTTCGAACTTCTTAGACCATAACCCCAAGCAATAACAAGTATACGCGCTCCCGAAAGGCTCATGACAGACTTTAGTTTAATAAGCATTGACCAAACCTTAGAGTTAAAACCCCAAGTCTTGTCATGTCATTAGATAATTAATATGGGATCACTACATGCCTTAATTTTAATACCGCAAACATCAATCGAAAATACCATAGACAATTTCACATATTCATTAAAACGCCATTATGCATGAATGTCCGCCATATATATATCTCGGACCTAACTAGAAGGCCAATGCCAATATAACGTTCAGGCCCACCTATTAAAAATCCTCTTGCATCCAACGACTGGAGTAGTGTCGCGTTGATTGGAGCGATCCAATGAGTAGGGTGGAGTTTCCCATTTTTTTTGATGCCGAACTTTAGCATGTCAAAATCACGCGACGAGGGCGGTATTGCCCCAACAATGTGGCACGATCTAATAGGATTGGGTTTTTTTTCTTGTGGTTTCACCTTCGGGCAAGGGCGGTGCGAAATAGGCGGGTTTTTTCCAAAACCACTCGACTATAACCTCTGGTTCCACGTTCACCTCTTGGTTCCGTTCCTTCTACGCTTCAGGTTCCATCTTCTGCGTTCACTTACTCTTCGGTACGCTTCCCTTAGCGCAGTTCTCTTCACACATTTTCTGCACAAAATGGGTAAGCCAACGAACTTTGTGTTGAAGTCTCGCTCCAGTCCTCCCCTATGCTGGTCCTTAACATGAATTTTATTCCATTCTGGCTTTAAAACCCTCCAGCGTACATTCAACGTACAACTCAATGCTAGTTCCCATTTCCGTCTTAATTCTTTGCTCCAGCTTCAGGAATTTGAGCACAACCAAGGTTCGACCTGAATGGATTTGCACTATAACAAAATTACAATACAACTGCCCCTCCTTTTAAGTGGGTATTTCTTCTCCATTCCGCCTTCAAGGCTGACCGTAAGGAAGGTCTACCATCAGTTATACATAATCGTTCTATAATGGCATTATTCAGAAATTCAAAAGGTTGAATTGGTTTGACAGTCCTATCATAGTTTATCCAGTGCTCCAACATCCCGTAATACAGCGAGACTCAAACATGATTTCTAACCCGAATCCTTTTCTCTCGAGCACCGGAGATCGAAGCCCTGCGTGGCGGTCCACAACGCCCATCTCTGCGACCTCGGACAGAGACAAATGGTAGGAAAACATTCGCGAAAATCATGCTAACAGGCTAACCAACAGATGACGGACACGTGGAAAAATTTGATTAGTGCGAAGGGCGGTACGGTATTTCTCCTATTGGCTGGAGTGAGCAGTGTTTGCTCAGCCCACTCCACCAAAGAAAACGCCTCTGGCGTAATTAGTTCAAGGGGTAGGGGATTTTTTTGGAGAAATGGTTTGCCTGTATTTTTCGTTTCCAGGTTATTGGCACAACAAAACAGGGCATGCCAATGCAGTAAACAGCAAGAAAAATCAAATGGCAGAGAATGTGCGGCGTACAATGAGCAAAAGGCAGAGGGGAGCTGTGAGACACAGCAACTTTTGTACAGAAGTCAACATCTCAGATATTGAGGGTTAAGCGAAAACATAGGTGATGCTTCCTTGACAATTTTAGTGGAAACTATTATTTTCTTTAATTTTTTGGGTAATAGTGAATCGTTTAGTGGAAACCATTTTTCCTTGGAAAATTTTATGGGCTACAATGAATGGTAGTCTGCTCGTCCAGGAAAACGAATTTCCTTAACATTGCTTGATTGGATGGGGGTGGAAGACTTCGAACTCTCTGCAATAGCTCGACTTGCGTGGGAAGGGATTTGAAATTGAATGTGGCGAACAGTAAGTAACAACATAAGGAAGGTCAGATATTATTGAATTTTTGTGGCTTTGTATGAGAGACAGAGGGGCTGCTCTGTGCAGGAAAGTAGTCGACTGGTTTTTTCGGGCGCAATTTATCCAGTGCGGTTTTATTTCTTCCGAAGTTCCTATGCTGCCATAGCAAATAATAGACATACTTCTTATGGTGGACTATTATAAGTAAGTTCAAGGCACGAACTTGCAGCGCTGCTAGCCTAAGATATCTGTGGATACTTGTAGCCTGCGACATTATCAAGATTTCCATACAGTTGGCGTTGTATTAGGGGTTGGGGTTGATGCAATTATCGCTTTCTACAACATTCCATCTTTCGCTCGATGGTTCTCCTTCTTTGCAAAGGTTGTGGCGATTGACTCTTGGCGTTGGAAGTCAGAACATCGACATGGAATCTCGTGTTCACATTGTTTAAATCACTATTGCAAATTGGTTTCCATTGAGAAATTGAGCGCCTTCTCACAGAAGGTTTTTCTCTACCTTTGGATCCTTGATTGCAGATTGCTGTTTGCAGACATCGGTGGTTTGGAGTTTTCCTTCCCGCGTATTTATGCGGTTTTTTTTGCACTGCTGGTTTTGGTCAAATGGTCGAATTCTTGGTGATCGTTGCCTGAACGTTCGCTGCGTTGATGGTGATTGTAGACTGCTCAGAACAACTATTGATTTCCCTTATGGTAACTTGATCTATATTAAAGTCGACCGTCTTGCCACTCTGGGTGAGGGGATCTCTTAGTTACGTGGAGGCATTGCGGATTTTGTATGTACATCCATGATCTACGTTGGTATGCCCATGTTCATCCCCCTGTTCGACAGCACACGTGGCAAAATTTGATTAGTGCGAAGGGCGATACAGTATTTCTCCTATTGGCTGGAGTGAGAAGTGTTTGCTCAGCCCACTCCACTAAAGAAAATGCCTCTGGCGTAGCAAATTAAGGGAAAGTCGTGCAACAAAACATCACCGTCCAAACCCAAGAACATTGAGTCTGGCAGAGAGACGACCGAATAAAAGTTGAAAGGACCCAGTCAGCTACTCCACCCTGACTTCCAGATATCTACTGTACCAAGAGTTTCAACCAAATCGCTCCAGGACCCAGCCACCTTCTCTGACATCACTTCCACAAATCTGGAACACCGGATTTCCCCAGTCAATCGGTATAGTAATAATAGTACAAGAGAGGTAAAGAGCCCTGAACAGCAACTTGATCTACATAATGTTTTGTAGAGGAAGAGTGAAAAACATGAAGATTAGCCAGGCGCTGCTGCTACAATTGTTCACGATCGCTAGTGCAAATGCCGCCTCATGTCCAATAGATTTTGATTACGTCCATCAAATTCCATGGGACGCCACTTCTTGCAGCCAATCGAGATCAGATCACGGCAAGAATTGTTTCCAGACAATATTGAGCCTATTCGCCGTAGCGCTAGCGCAACACCTCAAAGACTCCTCCATGTTCGAGTTTCGAGACTATGCCTCCGCCACTGCTTGCCTCAATGATTTCCAGCAACAAATTTCTTCCATGAAGACCGCTGATCTTCCCCATAACTTGGTGGCCCGCTGCCTGAATGACACATCCATGTTTCTATTGAGTCCTATTCTGTGCAACGGCATACAAACGAAACAAGACTGGATTCACTTGCTGGGCGCAACTGAAATCGATTCGTCCTGCAAAGGAGATCTCTCGATTTTAGCTGCTTGCAATTTATGCAGTGATGGCGCTCAGCAAGCTATCACCAGATTGTTGGGGATGAATAAAAATGCCATGGAGCGAACTAGTCTTAATTGCTTCTACTTCACAGTCCTCTACGCTGTGAGAGTGGTGAACGATTTCGGGCCAAAGAGCACGAAGACTACTTTCTGCGCATACGCCTTGCCCTTAACCGCGTCCAACCACAAGCAAAACCGCAGCCGTCTCATTTTAATCTCCACGTGGCAAAATTTGATTAGTGCGAAGGGCGGTACGGTATTTCTCCTATTGGCTGGAGTGAGCAGTGTTTGCTCAACCCACTCCACCAAAGAAAACGCTTTCGGTGTAATAAATAAAGTAAGTCAAAATTTGTTTGTGTGTGTTTAACGTTTATAGTATATCGATTTTGATTCTTTAAATGATTTCAGAGTTTATTTATGTGGTTTCATTTTTCATTTTGATTTTAAATCATTTTCATATGATTTTTAAGTTGTTTATTTCTGGGTTTATAAGTTCTTTATTAGGTAATTTTTTTTTTAATAATATTTAATTAATTTTGTTTAAAATTTAATAGATTTTATTCTTATGAAATTTATCTAATTCTAACCTTCAAGAATCTTCAATACACTAAATTAATTTAAGCATTAAAAAGAAAAACTCGTTTTTAATGAATAAAAGCTGCACAATCCAAAAGGATATGAGATGACCCCGCATTGATTTTATCTTTTACGCAGACGTTCATCGCAAACATGTTAGGCACTCCCCGACCCCTCTCCTCGCACGCCAAAATGCACAATAAAAATAAATACATTTGTATCCAATAATGACGTTGCTTTAACGTTTGTTATTTTGTATAAATATTGCTTTGGATTATTAAATGATTAAAGTTTATTTCTTTCCTTTATTTCCTTTGATTAAAGTTTATTCCATGATGCCACAACTACAAGCAAAACCTATAAATATACCAGAAAAAGCATTGGTATCCAATAATGACGACGATGCTTTAACGTTTGTTAATTTGTATAAATATTGCTTTGGATTATTAAATGATTAAAGTTTATTTCTTTCCTTTATTTCGTTTGATTAAAGTTTATTCCATGATGCCACAACTACAAGCAAAACCTATAAATATACCAGAAAAAGTTGCGCTAGCTATTACACCATGTAAGCAAAATCTATAACTAACTAGCAATTGCACCAAGAGGCGCAAAGGAACGCCGGGGCGGTAGATATGTAAGGGAAGTAATTTAATGAAAATAAAAATTTCGGGACAATATGGAATATTGGATTCTAAGAGTAGGACAATCGGATCACTGATATCGCCCTCAACGTCTCTTCCGCGAATCGATCACTGTTAATGAGCACGCACAGAACTGGTGCTCAGACCTCGCAAATACGTAAATGTTAATTGGCCTTCCTGCAGTTCTTGCGGACTTGTCCGCTAGTACCAATGAGAGGAGAAATATTCCCCATCTTCACCATGGCTGCTGCAAAGTCCGTAAAGAAAGTGTTTTGGTTAGAGCTGTAGGTGGTGACTTGGGAATTTGTAGAGCCTCCGCTAAACAGTTGCTGTTCGGAGTGCAGAAGTCCCTTTTGGCTTCTCAAATCAGTGTAAAACTTGCTGTGAAATGTGGTAGGCGTGGCCAGATCTAAGGGCGAGAGGGTGTTGTCGCCACCAGCGCTTGGGTAGTTTGCCTTCACCGAAGTGGCGAAGGAGGTGTCAATGTTGGATTCGTTGTAGACGCGAGCTCTGAATGTGGTGCACCGCGCTTGCCCAATTGTATGACTGCTTGGTTGTATCTCCATGAGGAATGCGAGCAGCAGGTAATCCACTGGGACGTGAAAGCCAGCAACATCATGCTCGACTCCGAATATAATGCCCGGCTCGGCGATTTCGGCCTCGCCCGTCTGATTGAACACGACCGGAGACCCTTCACAGCCACTGGTCTCGTGGGAACCATGGGCTACATCGCACCAGAGTGCTTTCACACCGGGCGGCCAACGGTAGAATTGGATGTGTCAGTTTCGGTGCGGTCGCGCTTCCGCGGCCCTGCAATTCAGGTAATCTGATTTTGATGCAGAGCAGTGACGGCGGTCTTGTGTGGGAGAGCTTTGAGAATTCGACGGAGACATGGCTTCTGGGGTTGAAGATCAAAACAGCAAAATAGCAGACATGCAGGGCGAATCCAGCAGTTACACATGTCAAGATTTGACTGGTCTCATGCGCGATGGATAACTGTTGCTCATTGGCTGGGGTGAACAGTGTTTGTTTGGTCATTTTAATAAATAACCCGACAGGACGCCGAAGGGGGACAACGCGACAGCAGCACGGACGCGGAGGAGCTAACGAGCGCGGGAAGGAGCTGAAACCATAAGAAGAACAGTACAAGTCATTAGACCATATCTCAAAACATATTTTTCAAATACTTAATTTGAATTTTAAATATTTATATTTATTTTAATAAAAGTATTAATTTTTAATTTAATATTATTAAGTTGTAATTTATGTAATTTTTTTTTATTTCATTTTTTTAATTTATTTATTAATCTTTGTTTTATTTTGTTTCTATTGATTTATTTATTTATTTATTTTATTCTTATTTTTGCAATTAAGATTTTTTTTTTACCTATTTTATTTTTAATTTTAATTCTATCTTTATTTTATTTTATTTCTATTTATTTATTCATATTTTATTTATTTATTTTATTATTATTATTATTATGATTTTTTTTATCTCTTTTTTTTTTGGGTTGGTTTTGAAATCTTTTCTTATCATAGCATGTCATTATTAAAAATAGAATAAATATATAAATTCAAATTTTATATATTATTTAATTACTTTTAACAATCCTCTTGACTATTCAGGCGTTAAAAAAAAATGCAAAGGAATAAAATTCTTGCACTTTTGAATGGTCGAGATGATCGCTAACAGATTGGAGGTCCAGGTTGGATTGCGGGCCCCTTGTCCATTTAAATTAAAAATAGCTTATGATATAGATTCTAATGTCAAGAAACAATTCACAACCGAGTACAAAATGCCATAATAAGAACACATGATATATTGCAGTGTCTTTGAAGGTTAAACTGTAATAATGAATGCGAGAATGTCATGAATGCTATTGCACAACATAATGCCATGTAGATAGTTGTTCGCTATTTTTTATGCAAATACTTACTTAAATTATAGTGGACAGCCACATGCATAATATTTTGTTTATTTTTTTCAAAAGTTTTATAAACTTCAAAAAAAATCTATGTAAAATTTTCAAAACTAATTAAAAAAAAAAATTAACCAAAATAAAAAACAATATAATATAACCTTGTGTATAATAAATATTCCATCCATTTTAACTTCAATTGGCATAAGTTAATATGTTGGTAAACTATTACATTTTTTTTGGTGTTGAGCTCAGCAGTTTGATTCTTTTTGCACCCTTTTCCCAGCTTGTTGAACCTTCTTCACCATTCAGAGGCTGCCATGTGGTGGCTTTTGATTGGTCATATGTTGCACAATCACTTTGCCAATTTTGCATATTTTCCAAATATGTATGCCATATCAGCATGTCGAGTGAGCTGCTTCTGCCACATCATATTTGTCTGGTTGGGCCTTCTTCACCATTCGGAAGCTAGCACGCGGTGGCTTTTGATTGGTCCACATGTTTCACAACCACTTTCCCAGATTGGCTTGTTTGCTAAATCTGCATGCTACATCAGCATGTCGAGTGAATTGCTCGTGCCACATCATGACGTGTGCCATGTGTTGCTCTTAATTGGGGCATTATCTGCCACATCATCACTTGTGCCACGTGATGCTCTTAATAAGGGCATTGTCTACCACATCATACTTGTGCCACGTGTTGCCAATGCTAAATTAAATTTATTTTAAATAAAATAAAATTAATATATGTGAAATCTCCTGGACGGGCCGAAGGCAACAGGCATTTCTTGACGGCCAGAATTACCGATTTCCTGATGTCAAAAATCCCTTCAAAAAGCATTGCTTATTTTGCAAAGAACATTGTCCATTTGTGGTACGATGTGAGCTGTTAGAACAACATTTTCCACTCTAACCATTCTGCCCCAGACTCTTTCGTTCACCGAGGCTTATAAATCCATCCATTCTGCCCCAGGCTGGTCATTGTTTTCGTGCATTTTCCATTAAGAGAAAATGCAGGGAGCGGGGACGATTGTAATCGAACGCTGGCTGTGGCTTCTGATTATGATTCACTTGTTAAATCTGGTCTATATGGTAGACCCACATTGTCAGAAATGAAACCAATCTCCCTGCAGGTCTTGCGAACGATCTGCTCATAGTCGACATTCGCCTTGGTGGTGATTTCACCAAAAACCATGACCATGTTCGTTTTAGTGCAGGTCTCGCATGCTACCTTGCTGTCAGGGTCCTGGGTGAGGCATGCATCCAACACTGCATCAAAGATCTGGTCGCAGAGCTTGTCTGGGTGTCCCTCGTTCACAGACTCGGATGTGAAAAGGAATGTCTCCATCTCGATTCTGCAACCATAACAAACAAACAAACAAAACCCACATCAGATTTGCATGTTTCAGAAATCCATAAATATCTCTATGAATCAAGATTCAATACCCATGCAATGCATAAAGAGGAACTGCACACAATTTTTCAGCCCTGCAACAACATCTATGTAAATAAAACTCTATATAATTCAACCCTGCAAACCAAGGCCTCTTCCAAGATCAAATGTTCACTAATGTGCAGCTTCCCGGGCTCCGGCACAGAGGATGAATTCAGTCAAATCCATAAGCTTACTCTTACTCTTACTCTTAAGCTTTGTTGAGTCCTTCCCATAATCTCTGGCTTTGTTGAGGCCTTCCCTAGTCATGTGACTGTGCCCATGATGGAGACTGGTTTTAGTGAAGTTCAAAGCCTTATCACTTTTGTCACCAGGGTTTTGGTTTAATGGTAAACCAGGGTTTTGGTTCAATGGTAAACCGGGGTTCAACTCCACCAGAAAGATACATGTTTCATCCTTCATGGGCCACCCTGCCCATAGCAGTGGACCATTTCATGCAATTGAAGCCAAGTACCAATCTTAGGCATTGTTGGTAGATTAGTTGCCCTCAAGTAGGCTATCTCAACCAAAGGGTTTTTTGTGCGTTGCAATCCAACTGCTACATTCCATTGTAATGCTTCCAGAATAGCGAAAGCCACCCTCGACACAGGGCTACTCAGCGGGATCTTGTCCGAACAACCAAATTTACAATTTTACAAATTATAATTGCCTTACAAAGAGAAGAAACATGCCTGGAGATACCATTCACGACAAACATGTCCAGAGATGGTATTCATTAGTAAAAGGTTAAATCCAAACTTTCAGCCACCTCACCATGGAATATATAAAATTTTATTTAAAAGAAACATGTACAATTTTATCATAATAATTCCCATTTAGGTTTACAATTGGGCCTCAATGAGAATCGAACTTGGCAAATGCCAAGATACCCAATTAAAGGAAAAGAAAAACAAATATGCATGTACCTTAACTCTTGAAGAATTTAAAACAAACTAAATCCTGAAAAGGGCAGAAAGTAAATCCCTGCAACAAATGCACAGATCTGCTGAATGGAATTACAAGTTGATATAGACAGCAGCAGCAGTTCCAGCCGTGTAACCCGCCATGATTCTGGAAGCTTGGGGCCCTGGGTTCGATACGTGGGGCCAATTAGAGGAATCCTTTGCGCTATCAAATGTGAAGATAGAATCACCACAAATCCCACCGGGATGTAAAAGGCCATGCTTTTGAAAGCATTGGAGAGGGCCATGTCTCGAAACAGGGCCACGATGAATGCCTGATATTCCTCTAAATTTAGCGACGTTGATTTCCCTTTGCTGAGCAGTTTTAGCTTCCTTAGCGTGCGGTCTATTTGGAGCTGGGTCGGGGGCTGAGGTAGCCATTTCTACTGAATTTTGGAGGCGGAATCGTCTTTGGAAGATGAGAGGAGCAGGGTGTAGACGCTAGTGGAGGCATGTAAGAGTTGATACAGACAGGGGCCTGGGAAGGAGTGCTGAGTTAAATTCATGCATTCTTCGTAGCTGTTTGCAATGGCTGACTGAAATGAAGGGGAAATTCTAAGTTCGTTTTCCACTCTCTTTGAGGGAGACGATCTCATTCTCAAAATGATTCCGAACCCAGCTCAACAAAGCAATTGGATCTGATCAATATCGTTCCGTGGACAGACTTTGTTGATTACATCTATTTAGTAGCCGTGAAATTTGAGTAGTTTTTTCTGATATGTCCGGAGAAATTCTATCTAGAGTATTGAGTGAGAGGTTACGCTGGAGAAACTGTGCAAGTGTAGACAGGATGTCCATTGCGCTCCACAGTCGGGTTACTTGTGCAGGCCAGGCAGAGTATGGGAGAACGCTCGTGTTTGCAGGTGCAAGTGTGATGTCCATTGCGCTCCACAGTCGGGTTACTTGTGCAGG
This sequence comes from Pinus albicaulis, assembly GCA_034641835.2. Classification (NCBI taxonomy): domain Eukaryota; kingdom Viridiplantae; phylum Streptophyta; class Pinopsida; order Pinales; family Pinaceae; genus Pinus; species Pinus albicaulis. The sequence goes on from JAXQQM020076350.1 coordinate 42,947, forward strand.
CCAGGGGAGCCTTTTGTTTGGCAAGTAAAGTTTCAATGAGCAAACCGTGGAGCTGCTTCCATCTTTCAACTTTAAGTGTCGGGCAAACCATGATAATAAATCATGCTATTGAAGATATTGAGGGCTACACAGGCCAAATTTCATTGTTCCATGCTACTGGGCTTTGCACACCCTAAGTCTGGCATTGAGAACGCCCGGGCGTGAAAGATAAGAACTGTGGAGATGCCAGCTATGAAGCTGCGACATTTTCTTCTTGTCAGTAGCTGTCATGATTGGATTAAAAATTCATACAATGAAAGCCTCTACTGTTCCTCACGATCAATGATAATGCCAGTTGTCCTGTCGTTCCACAATAAATTATTTCTAACGACTTGCTACAACACGTTTTGGTTTCCTATATATATTCGGTCTCGTTACAGAAACACAGACCAGTAATGCATCCACTGTCGAGTGGTGTTACTCGTAGCTGAACTATCCATTCGTTTACTTGTTGAGTCAGTGAAGGGCGTTAGTTACATACACCATTTTCAGGGTTTGCAAGCGTCGAAATAATGTCATTGCAGGCAGTATGTCCATTCAGGCTTGTTTTTGTATTCTCATTTGTTGCTTGTTTGGCTGCCATCACAAACGCAGACGTCCACAGATATACCTTCACTGTAAGTGTCTTTATTAGCCATTCTGATGTTTATGTCTGTTTAGCCCATAAGCTTTAGAAAAAGGAAAGACTTCACCTAGAGGCTCAAGTAGTGGATATCTTTTCTTTAATGTTTGATGTTTGGATGCCTACACAGATTGAACCGAAGAATATTACCAGGCTATGCAAGACGTATGAGCGAGTTAAATACAATGCCACTGTCTATCAATGTCATTTTAACCTGAATTGGGCTTCTTTAAGAGTAGCAGATAAGAACAGTATATCTGCTGCGGCAATGCTTATTTATTATATAGATTCGCTTTAAATTGGCGCTGTCAGTTTAGGGTTCAGTTACTTATTGTTCCATCAAAGGTATGTCAACAAAGTTTTTATGGTTTTATGAGCATTAGCATTATATATAAAACTTTGACATACTTTTGGCGGAACCATAAACATAAGTAATTCTGACCGTATAATGGATAGGCGTTGCCTATCTACTGCGATTTATAGATATATTTGATGTGTATAGACGAGACCTTTATAGATAGATTTGATGGGTATAGATTGTATGATTGGTTTGTATCTGTCAGGCATGGAGTGAGGCAGCTGCGTACAGGGTGGGCGGATGGAACTGGATATATTACACAATGTCCCATTCAACCTGGTGGACGTTACACATATAGATTCAACATTACTGACCAAGAAGGAACCCTGTGGTGGCATGCTCATGTGTCATGGCTTCTAGCTACTGCAAGGAGCTGTGGTCCCATTGGAGCCTCCCCTGCAGACCTTCCCAAGTGCTAGATAGAAGCGAGAGAAGGAAATATGATTAACGGATCCGTATTGATTTAAAATCTCCGGCATTAGTGGCGTAGTTAAAATAAGCCTCAAACATGAAGGCGAGATGTGTTTTTTATTCGTAGGATTGCTAACGCACATGTATAGGATAGGATTGTCTTTTATTCTTGTAATGATTTTCATTTGGGATGTTGAATTCATGTTGGTTTTTATTAAATTTTTATACGCACGAGCTTTGTTTTATATTAAAAATTGGAACGGGAATTTCTGGAGAATGGGAATTTTCAGATTCACTGTATTATTACATCGGATCGGATTTACTTTCATTATTTTATTGGTACAACTATTTTATAAGTGTCACACATTGACAACTATTTTATAACAGTTAGAAGTACAACATGTTTCCATACAGTTGAACTAAAACAAAAAGTTTAAGTAATAAACTATTCTTCGCGATTATTTTATAGATGTCCTTATTGATACATTTAATTGACAGTAGAAATAAATTATTCTCGCGCATTAGACTTTCATTATTAGTATAATTATTTTATAAATGTCATTATTAGTACATTTAATTGACAGATATAACATGTTTCTATAAACTTTAACCCAGAAAAATAATTAAAAAATAAATTATTCACCATAACAGTCAAACTAACAACCTTTTAACACATAAATTTAAATTGTAAATTTTATATTAATTTACTAATTATTAATACTTAATTTAAAATTTATAATAATAAATTATTAAATTTAATATTTTCAATAATAACAAATCAAAACAGACTTTGTTTCAAATAATTAAAAAAAAATAGTTTATTTAAATAATATCCTTATATATCAGGAGAACTCAAAACTTTCAATATGAATGGTACAAATATTAATAACTACCATATATCTTTATCACTGCTTATTATTAACTATTCGTAGAAATACAATAATATTGATATTCTTTATTATTATATATTTTTAAAGTTGATTTCTTATAATATAGTTTTATATTTTAATTTTGAAATATTAGATTAAATTGTAAATACTTGTTTAAAGGTCTAAAACATTAAGAGTTTAAATTTGAAAAATGTTTTACTTTTCAAAATTCGTTTCTTTGCTTCGTTTGCATAACTGCTACTTTAAGAAGATTTGAAAGATTAAAAAAAATATGAATTTTAATTTTAATTATAAAATTAAATTATGGATAATTGAGATATATTTACTTTTTTATTATTATTCAGGTTCTTGGTGCGATATTACTCATTCTTTAATCATTTTTATAATGCATTGACCTTTAATTAATTTACGTCTAACCAAATATTAAACCAACAAATTTAAAAGTTACATTGCAAAATAGAAAAAATATATATATATATATATATATAGATATAAATTTTATTCATTTGGGTTGTGATTGGTTGAGAGGGTTGGAGTTTTATTTAGCGATGATGACTTGTTTTGTTGGATGCTATGCTTTATTTAGTTACTATCATGTGTAATGAGCATATAGACTGAAAGTTTGAAAGGAGAATGTGAGTGTGTATTTATTTATTACCTTCATGCGTTAAAAACAAACCTTCATTTGGAGCGATCACGTGAAATTGCAGAATACACATATTTCCAAGGCAATTCAAGAGTTGGACCCAACTATGGTTGGCCTTCCTCTAGCACATGACCTTTACATTGGATGACCGACTGCCGACTATCTCACGAGTCGAGTGTGCTTTCAACGCAGGCAATTTTCTTATTTGTGGGCCTGACCCATGACCTCCGACTTAGTCGAGGTCAGTCCCCTTTGTTTGTAAATCAACCTTCTTGACTCGGGCGTAGTCTCGACCTCAGTCCATATATATATATATATATATATATATATATATATATATATATATATATATATATATATATATATATATATATATATATATATATATATATATATATATATAGCACGTCGAAAATTATAACAACATTTTTCAACTTCCACGTAGTAGCAACTCAGTGGTCCAAGTGGCGGTAGTCAGCTGAAAGGACAATTGAGGTCGGCCTTATCCATTAGCGCACATAGTTTTATTATTCTAGGCCCGATCCCCAACCCCCAATGTTTTGTTGTTGTTCTCATATTGAGAAAATTTCCTTCAACCACATCACTCCTTGTTCCATCACAGAGTGATAGGGTGATGCCTAGGTGTCTAATCCATAGCTGCCACGACTAGGTCATCATTAGGCTTAATGGATAAGGGTCATATAATTAGAGCTGTAAGGTTTCATTCTCGGCTAGCTTCTCCGCAATGTGACTCTATGTAGGATGTTAGCATGGTCCGATTAAGGAGGTCTTGGCAAGTTATGAGTAGTTCGATGGATCTTGGATGCGGTGGCTTTTATCAGATATTGTTAGCTTCCTGTGCAGACTACCCATCAAGAGTGGATTTAGCTATGGCTTGGCTATAGTATTTTTTCAACCAACTATACATGTGTCATCGTCCTTCCAAATTAACAATGGCTCACTAGAGCATCTGCTAGTGCTATCCCTCTCGAGCTTACGACAAGGATACTATTTCTGAGTCCACCAATTTCTCAAAGTACAAAAAAGGACATAGGAAGATTGGCATTCATCACATAGATGGGAAAATTACCCTAAAGGTTCAAAAACTGGCATCCGTTATATGGACAATGGTGCACTAGGTGAGATCTTGGTCTATAAACATTTGTTGCTTGGGGATAAGGAAATCCACGAAGGCCACCCTCAGTGAAGAACTTGATGCCTGCTAAACGACCTCCAACTCTATTTCCAATAACACAGATACACTACACATTTTTCATGGTGGGATGACTTCATATACCCTTCAAATTAGTCTTGAGGTACTATTCATGGTAAGGCTTTCGGCCAAAGGAAGTTTAACAACAATGCAATGCAAGCCAATTCCTCTCATGAGGTTGGGCCCTATCCAAGAGAGTACATTCCACCGCAAGCTACACAAGCCCTCATGTGGAGTTACAACCTAAAAGAAAAGAGATAAGAATATCCTCAGCCTTCATAATGGACGTTGAAATTTTGTAACACGTGATTGTGGCGCTCATGAGTGCACAAATCGGGTTGACAGTATGCCCTCGATGTAACCTATTAATTTCAATACAATAATTCCTTTGTTAAACATTGTCATAGTTAGTCCAAGTCCTGGTGGAATTTGTGAATGCTTTCACACTTTGCAATTTATATTATTATTAATTATTTTTTATATTTCTGTTTATTTTTAAAAATAAATTATTTGTTTTATATGCTACTTTGTAAATTTTTCATAGATAATAAAATTTCCTAGACCATTAGTTAACATGAACATTTTTTTTTTTGGAAATAATTTATTTCCATAAATCCTTATTGTTATTACATTTATTAAAAAATTAAGTTTATATTTTTATTATAAATTACATATAAACTAATTAAGATTTCAAATGAGTAAGGATTTTAAAATCTACAATGATTAGGATTTTCCCGCTTAACATTGTAAATAGAGGGAATATTGCATTAATTAAAAATCCAGATTCTTAAGCAAGCCATTATTAATTGTTCATACAAAATACCAAGGAAATTTAGTATAGCAATACCTCTCTGCTAATGGTGCTTTAATATTTGCATTTATTTTGTTTAGAGTTTCCATGTAGTGAGAACATAATTGTTTAAGCCAAATCAATGGTCTAATCTGGGGATAGTGCCATCCTTACACTAATAAACAATGAATTATGCCATAGTGAGAATTCCCCAAAGTAAGTTGAGGGTCGAGACTTCTCTCCTTTTTCCAAATTGTTCCACTACCCACTCCTAACTTTGGATTATGCAAGGAAACAAGTTCATATGTTCAACCATTTTATTTCATTAGTAATTTATTATTGATGGCTACCCACAATAATTCATGATAATATAATAATAATAATAATAATAAGAAAATATCATTTTTTAAAATATGGACTGTACTGCAATGTTCACTAGATTTTATGCAATCTTATGCATTTAACGAAATTACCTACAACTTTAACACTTGATAAAATTTTGCATGCAACTTTACAAAACTTGCTACAATTTAATTTGTACTATGGAAAGATAAGTTGTTAATAAAGTATGTGACTCTCCCAACTTGTGTTTTTCAAACTAGAATATATTGATTCACTAATAGTCAGTAGGATATTCATTCTTAAAACATATCTAAAGAGATGACCAATTTGAAAAATTCAATTAAAAATGACATACACATATCACGAGCATACACCCTTTACAACTCGAGTTATTCCATGTGGACAGTACTTGTGGGTACCATGGGAAACAAGTCGAGATTCGAGGTTTACCGGTGCATGCTTTCACTTAACACACCCCAATCATCGTTGAGCCCGACTATAATCAACCCTGACTGTGGGTCCCACTGGAATAGGTCGAGAGGTCACGCCTGACTTGAGGTCGAGAATTGAGCCTCCTTCCCCCTTTTTTTATTTTTTATTTTTGTCCATGCACCTCTGGCTATCGAATAACTGCTAGACCCACAACATAAGGCCTGGAGGTCGAGTCTCTGTTGGATAAAAATTAAACAAACAATTTGTAATGTAAACATTATAAAACGATTGTTTTTTTTAATTTCATAATTATGTTTATTTATGTTCTGATTGGTTCAAAACGCTTTTCATCTTATTTCACAATTATATTTTCACTTCGATATTGTCTGTTTGGAGGGATTTTGAGTTAATACAGTGTATGGTGAGTAGGATGGACCGTCGTCATATCATCTCTTTTTAGTGGTGTTTAATTAATACAACACACGATAAGGACCATGTGCTATCATATTTATTATTTATTAGATGGCTTGGGACATATGAACATAAAACAAATTTAATATTTTATGAATCTTTACACAAATTTCTATGTAGTTCCCATACTTGTGCATGCCATGGTCGAGAGTTAGGGTTATATCTCTTTGCACGTTGTCAAATGAAAATAGCGTTCGACCTTTGACTAGTCAGGGTCGAGGACCTCCCACTCTGGGTCCCACTACAATAGGTTAGGAGGTCAGGCTCGACATAGCGTAGGGAGTCAGACCTCCTTCTCCTTGTTTTCTTTTTCTCTCGACGCATGTCGAACCGTCGAGTAACTGTTTGGCCCACAATGTGAGGTCAGGAGGTTGTGTCTTTGTTCACCTTGTATCTCTTCTTGTTACATGACTTTGCTTCAATGTTGGTTATGAGGTTCATTCACCAGTCCTTTCGCACTGCAAGGACTGGCTACTCACTTCGCCTTTATTGACCTTATTAAATATATCAATGCTCCTCTTGTAGTAGTGGTAAGAGAATTTTAACATATTATTATTTTTCAAAAATTTTCATCTCCCAAGCTCCTGCCTCTCAACCTGATAGCTCCTTTGAGCCTTCACCCTAAACCTTTCCCCGACTTGGTTTTGAGTCGGTGACAGATCCAAAAAATCTATTTAAGTTTTTCGAAGCACCTCTGATTGTTCGACTACACTACTTCTGCGACCTCTGTTTGCGAATAAAATAATATTTGTTCTCAACTTGAGAACCTTTCATTATTCTTAATTTTTCTTATTTTTTCCTAATAAAACAAGTTTTTTGTTTAGTTTTGTTATATGTTTTAAATAGAGGTTTTCCCAACTACGACATTGATCTCCCCTCGTTTAAAAAAAAATGGTTGACAGGTCTTTTCACATTAATTTTGAATTTTTTGCATGTCATGCAAATTAAACAACTCAATGTCCAAGACATTGAAAACCTTTTATTTCCAATTAAACCTCTCGTGTCAACTATTCTCTGAAACCACAACCCGAAAGCCTGAACTTTATCCTGAATTGTAGTAGTTAGATATATAATCTCGAACTTCTGGTAGGTGGTGTTATTTCAAAAGGTTTCCTTTTATTCAATTAGATTGGTCTTCATATAAAATCTTAATTATTATTTTGATTTCCCATACAGGCCACAAAATGGGAAAAAAGAAACAATCCCCTCCTTCAAGGCAAGGAGTTCAACAGATTAAAGAAGGACTAAATGAGGTAGAAGATCAAGAACCAAGAAGTTATAATATGAATTTAGATTTTATTTCTGATGCCACTTTCAAAATGCAAGATGCAAGTACAATGAAATGGGAGGAAATTTATAGTTTCTTTGAGAGTAGGGTGTGGCAATAGTCAGAAAGTTATAGTAGGGAGAAAAATGCATAATATGAGAACATTAGAAGGACAAAACTACACATGGTTGTCGCAAAGCCTAAAATGTTTCCTTATTATGACATGATACAGTGGATTTTGGGTCATATTGACATTGATACATGCACAGTTACAGATTCCTATAGAAATATGATAACGTCCTTGAGGTTAGACATCATTTTAGAAATCAATAAGCTAAATTCTCCTGAACTCTTCTTTACATCTAAGATTCTTGATGATTTAAGAAACACGGCTTTTAAACAAAGTGGAAAAAATTATGATAAATTGATTAAATAGTGGTTATAGAAAGAGAAAGAGGGCTTCAAACTCAACTCATCCATGGATTTACCCTTTGCTATTTTCAAAATTCCTTTGAGGTTAATCATCAAAATGTTGTCCAAATTATACGGGGAAAAGGACACTAATCATTGCAAAACTCAATGGTTGTCATTGATTAACAACACGGAAGATTTTAATGATGGAATTTTATATTAAAGTTTAGAAACCTTGGCGAATCTTACTAGTCCCCACTATGTGAATTATAATATTTTGTTTTATGATATTTTTGTAAAAGTATTTAGGTTTCTAATTATTTTATATTAGTATATATAAAAATTTGGCGATTTTTGGGGTAAAATAATTTTATACTCTAAAAATTGGGAAAATAAATTTTCAAAAGAAAAAAAGGAAATTGGCGAATATTTTTTTTTTGAAAAAATATGGAAAATTAGCCCATGTGCGAATATTAGCCCCTAAAATTTTCCCCGATTCATATTTTCCACCATTACTTGAAACGTTTCAATTGGCTTGACAGTCTATCCCAAAACTTGACATATGCTTTGAAGTTGGAAGTTCCATGCCCTACAAGATATGAACACACTTTTTATATGTCTTATTATCTCTTGGACATTGTGATTTCTTATGGGAGTGAGGTTGGTCCACATGTATTTCCAAGGTACATTCCTGAAAGAATTGTTCTTAAAGAAGTAGAAAATCAAACAACATTAAATGATCAAGCACAAAAGATGTGTAAACTTCAGAAGAAGATTCAGTCAAATTTTCTAATTATGTTTGGAAGAATAAAATTGAAGGGCAGGGGGCATGCATTCAAGGAAGTTGAAGAACTTAACAGTTGTTGGTTTCCCCCATTACCCCATTTTTATTTTGACCCTATTGGAATAATAAATGTTCATTATAAGTTTGTAAGCTATATAAAAAAATTTACTCATCAAAATATTCCTTTCAATGATGTTTTCATAAATATTGATATTTTTTATCAAGCGATTGAAAGAGGAAAACTGATGAGTGTTGAGGACAATGAAAACTTCAAGAATTTAGTGAAAACACTTATGAAAATTTTCTTAAAAAAAAAACTGTCCTATATTCTATTCCAGTTGAAGATTTTAAATCCCTTGAACGTCTGAAATTTAATTTTACAAAGCTACTTTTAGAACCAACGTATTATTCTCAGCAGTTTCAAAAAATTCAAATTGAAAATATGCTTGATGTTTCTATTAAATTCCAAAAATTAGTGAGTCTAGAGGCTAAAAAAGATGTTAATGTTAAAGAACAGAAACAACAAGGTCAGATCATTAAAGAAATAATGATAATAATATAGGTTAAGCACCATAAACAAGAAGCAGAGGAGAAAGTAACCAAGCAGAATGTGTTCCCAAAGGACATTATTTTCCTTCATCCTCCTGAAGAAACCACCCAATAATACTTACAATCCAAAAAATATGTTGAAAAAACTGAAGAGATGGATACTAATAAAAATTATGAACACGAAAATGTTCATTCAAAAATTAGAGAGTGTTAATAAAGAGATAGATTCAATTGGAAAACACATTAAAACCCTTGACCTTTCAAAATTAGAAACATCCCCCAGATTTTTCATGACTTCCATCTCCACAAAAATTCCTCCAACTTCATTTCTTTTCAAGCATGTTAATGGGCCTCCAAATTAGACACAAATTAAGGCCCATAAAACCTTTCTTAGGCACATGAAGGCGATATTAAAACTCTCCTTATACACTTAATAGTGTTTTTTTTAGGTTTAATATGTTCTTAGGAAGGTTTAGAGATAATTTCATATTATGTGCCTAATATTATTTATTTTTGTAGAATATTGTTAGAATATTGAGCAATTATGAACATTTGGGGGAGGAGATAATCTAGGGACTTGATCCCCACTATAGGAGGACCAATATCGTATAATAAATGAATAAAATATCATGAAAATATTAAGAAATAATAAAGCTACATTGATTGAGAAAATCTTGGAATGTGTTCCCTATCATTTAATGCACATTCCTAGTGTTGGGAATGAGATCCACTATTTGAGGGATTTTGGAGGGGAAAGCTTTCTCCTTTCAAGGAGAATGCTTCCCCATCAATTTTTATAAGTAATAATTCGAGTTTTCCTCTAGGGCTATGGATTTCTTAGTCTTCCTGTGGTTAAAACTTTTTATTTAGCATCTCCACTTTCATTTCTAGTAGGGATGTACTTGAATTGAATAAACTAATGCAGTTTGGTATCATTTTTAGCTTTAAAGCTTAGAATCCTTCATAGGACTCTAATTTTCTTTGGTCTTGGCCATCTCAGGATCCTCGGATACCTCCTGAACAATTTATTTATTTCTTTTAAATGTATTTTCACTTGAAGCTCTTATTTCTACATTTACTATTCATGCTTCTTTTGTTGTAGGTTACATTGGTTGAATAATTGAAGTGAGTTGTTTTTTAGTTTATTTACGGATTAAAAATAATTATGCATCCTTATAACAACATTGAAAATTCATATTCATCATTGAGCTACTTGGATTGGTCTACTAGTTCACAATTCTAGAATTTCTCGAAATCCCTTGTAGCAAAATAGTAGTAATTTTATTCTATTTTTATTATGGTTTAATGAGCTTCATTTGATTTGATTTAACTTTTATTTGGTCATAAAAAAATTCAAGCTAATAAATAATTTACCCCATAGAATTTTCACTTGATTAGGTTAGGCATTTGGTAAGTTAACTAGCTCACTAGTTCTTGAATTTCTAGTTTTTAGAGTAGTAATTTTCTGCTATTTTTTAACACGTGTTAACAGGGGTATTTTGTAGTGATTCCACTCGGAATTGAGTCCTCAGACATCTTAATTAATAATAAAAAAATTTTCTTCCAATTTTAATTTTATTTACTTGGGAATGCAACAAGTTATCTCTATCCTGTAGCAAAACATGACCTCCTATAACACCTCCTGTAGCACTCCTGTAGCACGTGTAAACTTAACCATATCTTCTCCAAAATATTGGGTTTTGTCCCTTATGCCTGAATAATGACCCCTAGGATCCAAAACCATGATTTAGTAAGACCAAAAACATCTTAAGCCTTGCCTCTTCTCCATTGAAATTCACCAATGCAGTTATGGTTAGTGGACATATTTATGACTTGAAGAACGTAATGATGATTTTCATTATTACCTTATGAAATTTGTGTTGATTTTTGTAGCATTGGAAAGTGTTCCAAGTCTCAAAAATTGTAAGGATGCTTGGACATCAGTATTCCAAAGAACCCAAAAACCATTTGTGGAAATTCCACTCGGTTCATGACTTATTAAAGTAATTAATTAAATTAATGGAGACCCTAAGTATAAACTTAGCGAAACGAATAATTAAAGGGTATTAATAAGTCAGAGTGTGAATCTTCTAGAGAACAAATATCAAGTCAAGTTTTAATTTTAGCCATAGATTATAATTCTAATCTGGGTCATTGATTCATGAACGAGAAGATTATAAAAGAAGGCTTGAGGGAAATTTGGAAAATAAGCCGGACATATACTCAGTATCCAAAGGAGATCGATTCTAAATTAATAGAATTCGAATTGAGTGGGGGAGTCACTGGTTTGAGAGTTACAAAAGGAGAAGGAGGAGGGAGTCAACAATGACTAAGGTCAGGGACAAAGAGACGCAGTGGGTCATAGGAGGCAACACAGGGTTGCAGCGTAGTGAACCCATGCATAGCCTACACAGACTTATGCAGTCCAATGCAATCACTCCGCATAGAAACACACATACATGCATAGAGAGAAGTAGAGGTTGATGAGGGTGTCAAAGATTTCTCAGGAGGAGTCAAGAATTATGTCTTAGGTGTTTTCAGATTTTGTCTGCCAGTATATTCCTTGTAAAGAATCATTTGTTGAAGAATTTAATAAAACCCTCATTTGTTGCACCCGTTTTCCCACATTGGGTTTTTCCGGGGACAATTGTCCAAAAAAAATTGTTTACATGTGATTGATTCTTGTGCTTATGTCCTTTACAGTTTACTTCTCTGCATATATATTTATGAATGTTGCAGTAGTATTTATTTATATATTTACTGATAGATGTATGGGCGGAAATGTGAAGTTGGGTTACACTTTTGTGAGAATCGGGGGCTGAATTTTTTTTTCGGCAATAGTTCGGCCGAACTCGGTATTCCGTTTAGATTGACAGCACAGTGATGGCATGGGAAAATAGAATTTTTTTCGGAGATGGGAAAACCAGCAACAAAAGTTCGGCCAAACTTTTAATCTTAAAATAGCTTGGCCGAACTAGTTCTTATAGCTATATTGCCCGCGAAGTTTATTTGTTTCCCGCGTCTGTGTTTCTTTACTCTGTTTCTTCGCGCATTTTTGTGTGTTCTATTCCGTTCGTTGAATTGTTGCGGTGCTGCTGCTAGTCTGGGGCTGCTTCTGTCTACTATGTTGGTGATTATCTACGGCAACGTTAAGCAAAGTACCAGGTAAGCATCTCTTTCTGTTGCTGATTCTCCACCTGTGCATGGAATTTTAGATATAGTTGAAATGTAATTCTGGGTTCTTTCTGTTGCTGATTCTCCACCTGTGCATGGAATTTTAGATCAAGTTGAAATGTAATTCTGGGTTTATTTGGCTCTAGATGCAATTTTTCTTTTCTCTCGTGCAACTTCTCTGTTTTATGATTGCAGACTAAGTATAATTAAACATTTTTAGCTATGGAACGTTGTCTCAGTGTATAGCTTTTTTTGTGTTTTTTGATGGGTAATAGGGGCCATGATCTCTATCTCAGTGTATAGCTGTTTTTGTGTTTTTTTGACGTGCCACCAGCTGGTCATCAGTAGGCAGCCTGAGATCATCCTTGGTCTGCCCAGATTCAGTCAACAGGCTAACAAAACCATCCCCAGAAATGTCAATTAGCTGATAATCAGTGTGAAAAAATTCTTATTGTTCCTGTGGATCCATCAATTTCATCCGCTCTAGCTGATTCGCCACCTGTGCATGGAAGTTTACCACCCCTGTTAAGCTTATGCCATTACTGAGCCTTCTCTCAATTCCTCAATGTCGGAATGTGCAACTTTTAGTATTTTTTGTAATCACTCATGGTGTGGATAGACTGTAGCTAAACGTCCATAATTATGCTTTAAATTTCATTACCTTTTGCTGTAAGGTGTATGTTGAATTTCTGGTAGTATTCTATGCACTCGGTTGCTGCAGTTGTTACTGTTCCCGTGGATCCATCAATTTCATCTGCTCTAGCTGATTCTCGCCTTGTGCATGGAAGTTTACCACCACTGTTAAACTTATGCCGTTACTGAGCCTTCTCTTGATTCCTCAACGCTGGAATGTGAAACCTTTACTATTTTTTGTAATCACTCATGGTGTGGATAGACTGTAGCTAAACGGCCATAATTAGAATGATCTACTACTATAATGAACTAGAATGATCTACTGCTGTAATGTGACTACATATTGTCTTTTTGGGATGTATTTCTGTATGAGGCAGAATCTGATCTTTTATACTTGATAACCTGTTATGGGTATATCAAGAGGATTTTGTATATGAACTGTTATCCATATATGAAACATGGTTTTTTCTCCTTTGAAAAAAGAGTTGAAATGATTCTAAATTCACATATGTTCAATGGTGTCACTGTTTCACTTCGGATATTATGTTGCTTACCTTGATGAACATGTGGAACTCTGCTGGGAGGCCTCTTTGTTTTTTGACTCTTTGCTCATACTGTCAAAGGCCGTTATATGTTATATGGGCTATATTGTATAGTTATTAGACTACATATTTTCATATAGAACTTTCAAATAGTATGATGGAAAGCAAACATAATAATGTATTAGGACATCACAACATGCTAATTAGTTATTAGACTACATATCTTCATATAGAACTTGCAAATAGCATGATGGAAATGTTAACTTGCAAATAGTATGATGGAAATGTGGAACTCATGACTCTTCATGATTAATGCTTCTAGAAACCAAACATAATAATGTATTAGGACATGCTCCTTTAACTTGAAAATAGTATGGCCGAAATGTGGATCTCATGAATCTTCATGATTAATGCTTCTAGAAACAAAACATAATTTAATGTATTAGGACATGCTCCTTTAAGCTTGGTGGAATTACCTTTGCTTTTTATTTCTCTCTTACACACATATATATATGAAGATATGATCCCATTTATTTTTTATTCATAGATCAAATGTCATTTAAATACAAGATTTATCATAATGTACAATGATTCATTCCATATTATTCATAAATTTTTTCATTAAAAAATGAACCCTTTAAATGATTGACCTAGTTAATGCTTCTTCTTCATGAAGAAGACTACTTGATCTTTCAATTTGAATTTGATGATGGTCCTTTTTTATCTTTCTTAACTACTTTGTTATCTTTCTTGACTACTTAAAATTATCAAATTATTGACATAATCATATAGATATTGCACTCAATTTTGATGGTTCTTTGTTATCTTTCTTTACTTCAAATTATTGGCACTTGATCATATAGATATCATATATATATTGCACTCAATTTTGATGGTCCTTTGCTATCTTTCTTGACTACTTCAAAACTACTTCAAATTATTGACACTTGATCATATAGATATTGCACTCAATTTTGATGGTCCTTTTTTATCTTTCTTGACTACTTCAAATTATTGACAGAGTCATATGATTTTTGTTACTATTTTTATTCCTTTCTTATATCTATTCTCCCCCTTATATATTATGTATTCTCCCACATAGATATTGCACTCAATTTCATAGGCTCTTCTTTTGAAGTCAAATATATTGTATTCTCCCCCTTGGATATTGTGTACTCTCCCACATAGATATTGCACTCAATTTCATAGGATCTTCTTTTGAAATCAAATAAGTGACAATAATTTACAAGAACTATCCCTAATTTGTTTCTCACATGTTCAAATGGTTCTCTAACAAGATAATTTACAAGAACTATTCCTATTTTGTTTCTCACATATTCAAATGCTTCTCTAACAAGAGGCTTTGTGGGTATGTATTCCATCTTCACTATTTTCTCAAAGACTTGTTGTGTGAGGAAGTGGTACTTTATGATGATATGTAAATAATGATTGAAGGAAGTAGAATATTTTATTTTTGAAATTATTATTACACTTCTATTGAAACACTTAATAGATATATAGATTTACCTTAATATCTTGTAGAGCCCATTTCATCCAAAACACTCAAAAAGAAATTTACCTTACCTTAATATCTTGTAGAGCCCATTTCATCCAAAACACTCAAAAAGAAGTAACTACTATGTATTCCACTTCTACTCACTCAAAAATAAATTTACCTTAATATCTTGTAGAGCCCATTTCATCCAAAACACTCAAAAAGAAGTAACTACTATGTATTCCACTTCTACTCTAGATAGAGAAAGTAACGACTCTTTCTTTCTTAACCATTAAACCAAAGACTCTTCTAAGTAGAATTATACATTGTCCACTTGTACTTTTCACAAGCCTAGTTGAATCTCTATATGTTGTCAATGTAAATTTCTACTAGTAAATTTGTCAATGTAAATTTCTTAACTTCTACAAGTTCTATACATTTGTCAATGTAAATTTCTTAACTTCTACAAATTCTATAAGCAGAATTTGTAAAGGGCTAGGTAGCCTCTGGATCTCATCTTTTATGAAAGGTGACATATCTAGTAAATGCCCCTACAGTCAATCTTTGGAATAGATCTAAATAGAAGTTCTTCATTTTAATATCCATAAAACACAACCACTTGAAGTTCTTCATTTTAATATCCATAAAACACAACCACTTAATGTAAACTGTGTACATGTGTCATTTCTCCCACAAACTAAAGGCTTCCTCCCATTAATTTTAGATGTGAATTATACCATAAACTTTTTAAGTCAAACTTTAAGATAAACCATGCACATGTCATTTGCAATAAATGCCAATTTAATATCTAAATTCACATATGTTCAACGGTGTCATTGTTTCACTTCCAATATTATGTTGCTTACCTTGTTGAATATGTGGAACTCTGCTGGGAGGCCTCTCTGTTTTTTGACTCTTTGCTCATACTGTCAAAGGTCGTTATATGTTATATGGGCTATACTGTATAGTTATTAGACTACATATCTTCATATAGAACTTGCAAATAGTATGATGGAAACCAAACTAATAATGTATTAGGACATCACAACTTGCTAATTAGTTATTAGACTACATATCTTCATATAGAAATTGCAAATAGCATGATGGAAGTGTGAACTTGCAAATAGTATGATGGAAATGTGGATCTCATGACTCTTCATGATTAATGCTTCTAGAAACCAAACATAATAATGTATTAGGACATGCTCCTTTAACTTGCAAATAGTATGGTCGAAATGTGGATCTCATGACTCTTCATGATTAATGCTTCTAGAAACCAAACATAATTTAATGTATTAGGACATGCTCCTTTAGGCTTGGTGGAATTACCTTTGCTTTTTATTTCTCTCTTACACACACACACATATATATATGAAGAGATGATCCCATGTTTTTTTTTTATTCATAGATCAAATGTCATTTAAATACAAGATTTATCATAATGTACAATGATTCATTCCATATTATTCATAAATTTTTTCATTAAAAATTGAACCCTTTAAATGATGAACCTAGTTAATGCTTCTTCTTCATGAAGAAGACTACTTGATCTTTCAATTGATGGTCCTTTGTTATCTTTCTTGACTACTTCAAATTATTGACACAATAATATGCTTCTTGTTACTCTTTTTATTCCTTCCTTATATTGTATTGTCCCCCTTAGATATTGTGTACTCTCCCACATAGATATTGCACTCAATTTTGATGGTCCTTTGTTATCTTTCTTGACTACTTCAAATTATCAAATTATTGACATAATCATATAGATATTGCACTCAATTTTGATGGTCCTTTGTTATCTTTCTTTACTTCAAATCATTGACACTTGATCATATAGATATTGTGCTCAATTTTGATGGTCCTTTGTTATCTTTTTTGACTACTTCAAATTATTGACACAATCATATGCTTTTTGTTACTCTTTTTATTCCTTCCTTATATCTATTCTGCCCCTTAGATATTGTGTACTCTCCCACATAGATATTGCACTCAATTTCATAGGCTCTTATTTTGAAGTCAAATATATTTTATTTCCCCCCTTAGATATTGTGTACTCTCCCACATAGATATTGCACTCAATTTCATAGGCTCTTCTTTTGAAGTCAAATAAGTGACAATAATTTACAAGAACTATCCCTAATTTGTTTCTCACATGTTCAAATGGTTATATAACAAGATAATTTACAAGAAATATTCCTAATTTGTTTCTCACATATTCAAATGCTTCTCTAACAAGAGGCTTTGTGGGTATGTATTCCATCTTCACTATTTTCTCAAAGACTTGTTGTGTGAGGAAGTGGTAGTTAATGATGATATGTAAATATTGATTGAAGGAAGTAGAATATTTTATTTTTGTAATTATTATTACACTTCTATTGAAACACTTAATAGATATATATATTTACCTTAATATCTTGTAGAGCCCATTTCATCCAAAACACTCAAAAATAAGTAACTACTATGTATTCCACTTCTACTCACTCAAAAATAAATTTACCTTAATTTCTTGTAGAGCCCATTTCATCCAAAACACTCAAAAATAAGTAACTAATATGTATTCCACTTCTACTCTAGATAGCGAAAGTAACGACTCTTTCTTGCTTAACCATTAAACCAAAGACTCTTCTAAGTAGAATTATACATTGTCCACTTGTACTTTTCACAAGCTTAGTTGAATCTCTATATGTTGTCAATGTAAATTTCTCACAAGTAAATTTGTCAATGTAAATTTCTTAACTTCTACAAGTTCTATAGGCAGAGTTTATAAAGGGCCAGATAGCCTCTGGATCTCTTCTTTTATGAAAGGTGACATATCTAGTAAATGCTCCTATAGTCAATCTCTGGAATAGATCTAAATAAAATTTCTTCATTTTAATATCCATAAAACACAACCACTTTAAGGTAAGCTGTGTACATGTGTCATTTCTCCCACAAACTAAAGGCTTCCTCCCATTAATTTTAGATGTGAATTCTAGACCATAAACTTTTTAAGTCAAACTTTAAGGTATACCATGCACATGTCATTTACCTCATTATCTTGTGTCATTTCTCCCATGTCATATATATATTTTTTATCGAATTTTTTTCAGGGATTAGAAAACCATTAAATATGGTTGAAAAATGTAAATTATGCATAGAAGTTTCTTGTTATCCCAATCCAAGGAAAGCAGTGATTACATATGTGCTTTCCAATATTGTGACTAGCAAAGTCGTCCAAAGGAAAATGAATATACCGGGAAGAACAACAAACAACGAGGAATATTACATTGGATTAATAGAAGTCTTGGGAACAATGATGGAGTATGGATCAAATAGAATTGTATTTTTCACCAATTCTGAACTTGTGTGCAACTAGATGAATGGCGTGTGCCAAGTTAAGAAGGAGAGGCTAAAAGAACTGCATGGAATAGCAAACAATATTGTTAGCCAATTTCAATTTTTTAGTATAAGGCATTGTAAAAATGTGAATAAGATGTCTGCTGATATATTGCGTGGGGAAATGCCAATTCATGATTCATCTATCAAAGATGAATTTTAATTATACAGAGCAATGCCAATTCAAGATTCATCTCTCAAAGATGAATTGGCTTTGAGATGCTCTTCTTCAAAAATTCAAGATTCATCTCTCAAAGATGAATTAGTGTTGAGACGCTCTCCTTCAAAATTCACTACAAGAAAAAAGCACATTGGTGAGGGTCATTCTTGTGACGAACCTTTAAGGTCCGTCACCAATGTCACATATGGGGACGGTCCTTAAAAAACCGTCACTGTAAGTGTATATAGTGATGGTCCTTTATGGTCTGTCACCAAAGACATTTTCAATGAAACTTTTGGTGAGGGTTGTTAAAGGCCCATCACTAATTCTCTCTTTGGTGACACTTCTAGTGACGAACTTTTAATGACCCTCACCAATGCTCTTTTTGTTACTTTTGGTGACGGTCAAAAAATGTCCGTCATCATTGATCATTAAAAAACCGTCACTGTAAGCGTATATAGTGATGGTCCTTTATGGTCCGTCACCAAAGACATTTTGAATGACACTTTTGGTGAGGGTCGTTAAAGGCCCATCACTAATTCTCTCTTTGGTGACACTTCTAGTGACGAACTTTTAATGACCCTCACCAATGCTCATTTTGTTACTTTTGGTGACGGTCAAAAAATGCCCATCATCATTGATCATTCCAATGAGTTTTTGATGATGCTATGTGCCTGTTAATATATTTTTTTGTCAAAATTTAACGATTTAATACCATTATTGTGGAGTATTTTTTATAATATGTCCAAATCCATAGTGGTTAGGGTCAGTGAATTTTTTAGAAGTAATTAGTGTGTATCATTTCCCTCAAGTAATAACTAGTCGAATAGAGATTTCCTATGAGTCAACACATGATCGATATATATTAAGTTTATTATCTAGAAAATTCCCTTTAGATAAAGTTCCACTATTGTGTGTAGGAAATATATTATTTAATACATAATCAAGCTTTGAAAATTCTATTAATGAGAAATACCTAACGATCCTCACCAATCTGGGCACGCCTTAAATTAATGCTTTGGCACACACTAACATTTCTTAGCACCCCACATGTATTGGAACATCTTTGTACCTAGAACATCTTGTGATGACACTTATGCCCAAGCACATGGTGGCATGCGCTAGCACAACATCGAACTCTCCTAACATGTGTTGGCATGCTGCATATAGTCCCTAGCATGCCCTGGAACACCTTGGTTGAATGCATTGACATACATTAGCACTTGGCACACAATGCCACTTGGCATGTATTGGGACATATTATTAGTGTGCCTAGCATGCCCCTTTTCAAAAAGATAAAGTCTTGACTTATTAACCCTCTTATTGGTTCTTCCTTTTGTTGCCTTGACACATATTGACATACCCTGGCACCCTGCACCACATCCTTAGCACCCAACATGTATTGGCATATCTTGGCACTATTAATTGGCACATGATATAATTAGCACACCCTGGAACTCCCAAGCACACTTTGGGAATTCTTGACATGCCTTGATATTCCCTAGCATGCCTTACCAAAGCTTAGCATACCTTGTCAGTCCCTCCTTGGCATGACAACTAACACTCATTAACACTAGTCTCTGGCACACGTTCCTCATATTCATTAACTTTCATGAATTTTTACTTAGTGCTCCCTTAATGTTTTTTCATAGTAATCCTTAACACTCATGAACATGCATTATCACTCTCTAGCACACCTTAGCACTCTTCAACATTCCATTCCACTTCATAACATGCATAACACTAGTCCCTGACACATATTGGCACTTGGCACGTGTTGGTGCTTGGAAAGTCTTAGCATGTGTGGAATACGTTGAGATGCTTTGGTATGATTTGGTGTGGTTTAATATTAAATTTATTTGTGATTATTAGTTGTTGGAAAGTAGATGAGAAGCAACAAAGGAATACTTGGCACTTAGAATGCACTAAGACTTTGCACTTGGCACCTATTGCTGCCTAATGTTGGCATGCCTAGCATGCTCCTCTTGGAAAAGGTAAATTGATGACTTATTAACCCTCTTATGTGTTCATTTCCTTGTAGTTTAACTTTTTTCTCCCTTTTGTTGTCTTGACATTCCCTGACACACATTGACACACCCTTGCACATCTTGGCATGCCTTATCACTTGGCACATATTAGCATGTTTTACATGTATTCCCACTATCTGGCACATTAAGGGGGTGAAGAGAGATGTAGTCCTAAAGTAGGTCGAGTACGAGGGCGAGTAAGGGTTTCTAAAGGGAGGTCATGATCATCCTCCAAGATCAAGATCATCATGTGAGTGTTCAGAAGAATGTTTCATACCTTAAGGGTTAGTTTGCGCTAGGAAGTAGGATGGCATATTGTTGGTTCTCTTCTGGTAGATCGAGCTTAAGAGAGGTTTCTCATGAGAATATGGGCATGTGATTTCAATGGTGTCTTTGTGTGAAGGCCGCATCAAATTCTGAAATGTTGAAATTTGCAACCATAAATAGTGAGATTGGAAACCAGAAAGGACAAAAAAAAATGCACCCACACTGGTGAGGAATTTTGATGCACCAGGAGTGAGGAATGTGGGGCGTCTAATTTATTTTTCCCCTAAATAAATTGGACAATAAATTGTAATTTCATCTCATAACAACTTGTGTTAGTTAATTAAGTCATGATGACCGAGTTAGCTCAAGAAATTCAAGTACTTAAGGGTCTAAGATGAGGCATCTAGAGGGATTCTAATATTTTTTGGGTCCAGTTGAAATTGATGCATTAGTGGGGTGCAAGTGTAATTAACTCAATTAAATGCGTTAAAATCAGTTTAACTGGTTCTAACTAAGTTATGAGCTAGTGAGAGGTCCAGTGAATTAAATTAGATTTAATTCACAATGAGTGATCAATCATATAACTGATAATTCGCTATTAATAGTTGTATGCATGTCAGTTTTGAGGAATGCCCAGTTGAGATAGAGGTTAAAGGGAACATAAATATCAGTTGTATTCAGAGAAAATTTCCCATGTGAGATTATAAAGTCATTGGGATTCCATAATGGATTGCACAATCAAGGAAGACTGATTTTCCTAATTAATAAGGAGTTAATTCCCTAGGATTGCATGAGCAAGGCAGGATGAAGTAAGGATCAGAATTGGCTAAGTACTAGACCGATTTTGCCTAGATCAACGGGAGACAATTGATAGAGTGTTGGAGAATATCATGAGAGATTAAGCATTAATGTATTGTTTCATGATTCCTTGACTTAATACACAATAGAGATAGAGGGCCTTTGAGCAGTTTCTTTCCCCAAATACATCATGTTATTGTGTGATTGATAATTTATTTCTCTTACTTATATGTGATTGTGCGATCTTGTTTTGTTTCTGCAAATTGTAGGAAGGATTCAATATCTTGTTTTAGTAAATTACAAGAATAGATTGAATCTCGTTGGTTAGATTTTCTACATGGTATCAGAGCAGAAATTTTTTGGGCGGTGAGTTTGCATAGAATATTTGAATATTTTGGTGTAAATTTTTCAAAAACAAATAGACTATTTGGATTCCTTGCGAAAATA
Source organism: Pinus albicaulis (assembly GCA_034641835.2). Classification (NCBI taxonomy): domain Eukaryota; kingdom Viridiplantae; phylum Streptophyta; class Pinopsida; order Pinales; family Pinaceae; genus Pinus; species Pinus albicaulis. The sequence continues at coordinate 65,090 of JAXQQM020076350.1, forward strand.
TACCAAAATAGAAAAAAAAAATTGGTCGAATCGGAGCTCGGATGAGGGAGATATCATCGATAAAATCAACTCTTTTTTAGAAACTTTTTGTAACGTCGGGACAATTACACTGTGCGCGAGTCAAGAACCTATATGTAATTGAGGTACCAGATGCATGCAAAGCTTTGAGGACAAAGGCAGAAGTTAGAGACTTGGTGGTTTCAAGGGAGCATAAATACCTCTCAACATGAATCTTCATGAGAAGCAGTATCAGAAGGTTGTGGAGTAGCTGCCACAATTGGAGAAGCAGAGAGGAGACTGAGTGGAAGCATCCACTCAAGCAGAGACCTCCATGAGAGGGAAATTTTGAGCCAGATGGGAAGAGGGAGCAACCATACCTCGAGGTGTAATTTGGTGGGGTGATGTGTAGACATAATCCCAAGATAAGAAATTTGGGCAAGGTCCATTGAGATGGCGTGTCTCATGGATCGAACCTGGCTACGAGGAGCCACAATACAATAGTAGTAGGAAGGATCAGTTAAATTGATGTAGTCAGATGTCAGCAAGACAGAAATCGGAGTCACAGATGTCAAATACTGGATTACAAATTAGAGTTAGCAATAGTTCAAAGGGCATGGATGCAGATGTCAGCAGTAGCGCAGAGAATCCTGTACTAGACAGATGCAGTAGCTAGCAGCAATCAGAATATTCTGATGACAGATGCATTATACTGAGTAAGTTGTTTGGAGGCTATTCAGTTTCAGGATTTGCAGGTGCAAACAACACTAGAGAAGTGTAGCATGCAAAACATTCCAAAGGTACCAGATGGGGATAGATTGAATTCCTTTCTTGTTGAGAGGGAGTATTGAAATTTGCAACAAGAAATAGTGAAATTGGAAACTAGAAAGGACAAAAAAAATGCACCCACACTAGTGAGTAATTTTGATGTACCGGGAGTGAGGAATGTGAGGCGTCTAATTTATTTTTCCCTTAAATAAATTGGACAATAAATTGTAATTTTGTCTCATAACAACTTGTGTCAGTTAACTAAGTCATGATGATTGAGGTAGCTCAAGAAATTTGATTTAAGGTGATCGAGGCGGATATTGGTGGCCACCGGCCTATTCCACTTGGGCTCTCGCCATTGTCTCTTTCAGTTTTTCAGTTTCCTTAATTATAGCACAGTTTACTATTTTTGTCAGTTTTTCGGGTCCTGAACTTCCGGAGCCATTTTGAGGCCCCAAACGACGTTTTTTGGGAAAGAAAGGTTTAGCAATTTCATATAAATCACATTAGCATTTGTAGTCCTCGGAGAGATATTTCTAACGAGGTATCATGTGCGTCAAACGAAGATCATATGACCAAGTTACGACCCCGAAAAGTTGGCTGCCCAACTAACCCCAACGGGGCCCATAAAATCTTGGTGTTACATCTCCTCGGGTTAGGGTTTTGGTTGTTTAAGATTTTATTTTATTTTTAAATAATAAAAAAGACCCTTCATCCTTATTGTAACACAGGTCAGAGGAACATAACTATCAGTTGTATTTATAGAAAATTTCCCGTGTGCAATTATAAAGTCATTGGGATGCCATGATGGATTATGCAATCAAGGAAGGTGGATTTTCCTAATTAATCTGGAGATAATTCCATAGGAATTGCGTGAGCAAGGCAGGCTGAGAATTGGCTAAGTATTAGACCGATTTTTCCTAGATCAGCAGGAGACAATTGGCAGAGTGTTGGAGAATCTCAAGAGAGATTAAGCATTGTATTGTTTCATGATTCCTTGACTTAATACAAAATAGAGATAGAGGGTTTTGAGCAGTTACTTCCCCAGATACATCTTGTGTTGTGTGATTGATAACTTGTTTCTCTTACTTATATGTGATTGTGCGATCGTGTGTTGTTTCCACAAATTGTAGGAAGGATTCAATATCTTGTTTTAGTACATTACAAGATCAGATTGAATCCCGTTGGTTAGATTTTCTACATGAAATATAAGAGAGGGTTGATACCATCTTGCCTTGTGGTGGTTAGTAGGCCGCAAGGTCTGTGATAAAGACCAACATAAATGGAGGAGGGCTTGCACTGTAATTTAGAGCCATAACAGAAGTCGACGCAGGCATAATATTGACTGAGTTAACCCTAGTTTAAGGGTCGACATTGAGATTTGAAGTTCATGTCAAGATTCAGTCAAAGAAATGCCCAGAATCTATGGATCCATATGAGCTAGGTCGAGTCTCTTATGGAGGCAAGAGTCGTGTTTTTTCTATGTGTGGATAGGGTTTGTTCTACAACAATTAGAAGTACATAAGTATAATGCCCTAGTTAGGATAGTTTCCTAGCATGTTTAGTTCATAAGGTATGCCCTTAAGACTGTGACAAATTTGCGTAGAAGAAGACGGGTTGTGACCCTTAGAGCGAGGTTTATTTCTGCAATAAAGACCACAGATTTGGAAGATGGTTTGCAGATTCAGTATGTGTGGAGACAATAGATCCAAAGGAGGGTGGAACCTGAGCAGAAGATTGAGCATGCAGAAGAAATGTGCCATATGGAGAATGGATTGACATGCAAAGGAGTTGATTTTGGTGGACTTTCCATAGAGTTTTAGACAAATATCTGAAGAAACCTATAAAAAATTAGTAAATGGACTATTAGTGGCTGATTTGTGACCCTAGTTCAGTCATCTACAGATTGTTAGAAGTGTGATAAGAGGAGTAGTTCATATTTGTTCGTAGATTGGACAACAAAGATCAAATTGTCGATACACAAGAACAATGATCTTGAGAGGACTCAAACCCTTGTTAGGTGGCAGATTTGAAGAGCCCTAGATGAAGACAAAATTGTGGGCCCTAGATCAGTAAAAAGAATTGACTGTGGTTGGGCAGATTGATGGTAGTCCAAGTACAGTTGGAGGGTTGTTAGGTTACTGTCAAAGAAGAGCCCTAACTCTTGTTCTGGTGAAGGACAACAAAATTGGTAGAAGGGTAGGTGTATAGGGCCCAAGGATGTGCAGACTTTGAAGGACTAAAGCAACAGTCAAGTGGGCGAACCAACTAGCCCTAGTTCACTATATTGTAGAGGATTGATTCAGAGAGAAGAAGGGTAGCCTCCATAGCCCTGGACTTCTCATCTTGGAGCTGCAATATGGCAAAAGTGGGCATACCAAAGAGTTGTTCACAAATGGAATTGTGAACAACTTGTTACCACTCAAACTAGTAGTGGACCTAAAAGGGGTTCCTAAGAGGGCAACTGCTAGGACAAGGGAAATGATGGAGGCTTAGCCCATTGTCACCACAACTAAGGCTCTGTGCTCTTCACAGAATTTCACCGATGGGTGGAGTCTCGGTAGTTTAGGAAGTCACTTGTAGAGTATTGGTCAATGAAGAGGTGGGAAGTGACCCTCGAAACCCTTTCTCTAAGATAAAATAAAGAGTGGGACTTGCTTTCCTTCTAAGCAAGTGAATTTATCTTCTAGGGAGAGAAGAGGGGGATTGAAGGGTTGAGGGAGAAGAAAAAGACTTATAAAGGAAGTTCTCAATCCCTAAAATCCTTTGGGAACTTGGATTCCCAAATGGTCCTTGATGAAAGGCCTTTGACACCAAATGGGACCACATGGGGCCAGGTGGACCCAGCCCAGGTTCGGGGATGGAATTTAGCAACCAATGATGTTCCTATACTGGACAAGGTGAGGGGAAAGGATCAAACAAGAGTGTTTACTTCGATAGGTCAAATTGATCCTACTAGGTTCTATCCTTGGGACCACCTAGGAAAAACTTGATCCTAGAGCTAGGGCTTGAGGTATCTGAATATTCCACTATCGAAATCGGCCCAATTTCTGAGGAGAGTGAGGGTACCCAACAATGCAGCTACCTCTAGGAGATATAAGTTTTCCTCTAGCTAGATTCCTAGGAAATTGTTGCCCTAGGTGACCTAATGGGGCAAGACCTAGGGAATGTGAAAAATTTCTTCAACTCTAAATCTCCAAATTCATCAAATTATATCCTGTATTCAAACCTGATCCTTTATGTTAACCATTTTGAACATAAGGTTGAGAAATTACTATAGAACCATCACCTACATGTAGTGATCTTATTTTGTGAGCAAACAACCTACTTCCGAGAAGACACGGAAAGGTAAACACTCTCTCCCAAGATTTTCCATACAACCCAGGTTGAGCAACCACATATACATCACCAATTTTTTCTCTTCAGATTTGTGACTTAGAAGAGCTTTGTCTGACCACCTCCGGGTTGCTCCCAGAGTCACCCAGGCAAGCCCTCTCAGCATCATCCTCTTTCTGTAGTACCTAATTAGTAATTTAATTAACCAAAATAGTTTCTTGATCATGTAGGTATTTCAAATATATTTCCAATAAGCATAAAGCTTTCATGTTAGACAATCATGTCAAAAGACTTTAGAATATGATGCAAAAAATACAAAGAAACCTCACCAACACTCAAAGGACAAACAAATTCAAACCTCTACAAAGTTTAAATAGATATCTGATAAACTTCATTCCACCACAAAAATGTGCTTAACTAAAGAAAATTCTAATTATTGTGCTTTCAGGACAAATCTTTCAAGCGCAGTGATGTTATAAACATACCCCTAACACCTCGTGAACAATCAACGTGTATAAGTAGACCATCATAAGGCTCATTTTGAACATCATTATTATCATTTTATAAATCATTTTTATCAAATAAACAAGAAGCAAGCAACAATTGCATTCAATTCCACTGAAGCAAAGTATATGGCAGTTTCATATACTTATTATGAAGCTATCTAGATTTGCAACTTGATTGTAGAGTCAACCAATCACTTGTTGAAGCCCAATATTGTCTCTTGTGAGAATCAAAGTTACGTCAAGCTCTATGAAAATCCAATGTGTCATAACCATTTCAAACACATTGATATTCAATACAATTTCCTAAGATTCCAAGTTCATTAGGGAGTTGGTAGTGTTGGACCACATTCTGACAAAGTTGCATATGGTTAATAGTTTGACAAAGCTCCTAACAAAGGGGAAGTTGCATATGGTTAACGCTATTCATATCTGTAGAAGGAATATTATAAGCATAATTTACCAGAAAAACAAAAGAACATTATCAAAGGAATAGTCATGAGAATGCAGGTTGCACAAAGGATATTTACATGTACAGGATTTTCTAAAAGTTTAAACACCAGCCCAAGGAAAGAAAATCAAGGGAAGGGCTTGCTACTTCATCAAAGCACCGATCCTAAGATTTGCCTAACAGAAACAGAAAAAAAATGCAGCAAACTAGAATTTTCCTGCTATGAAATGACAGAAATATTGCAGACTGGACACTTGTTTTTCTAAAGCAACCACTGCTTGATGCAGGCCTCGTGATAACTGTGACTGCACTTTAAACTGCCCAGCTCATATATTTCTTCATACTCTTCTTGTATAAACAATTCATACCATCATTTTCATACTTTCAGAAGCAAGGGTTTCCATATGTTTTTGAATCTAAAGAGGGAGACAATTTTACACTTTAAAACTACCAACTAAACCTATAAATCTACAAACAAATTTTAAAGTCCAAGCCTGCTTCATTCTTTGATAATCCTACTGATTACTCTCTTTTTCAGTGATGTTTGCATTATGCCTTGAAAAATATAAGGTAACTTGGTGTGAAATTGTAAATTGATAATTCCAGCTGGCAACATTTCAAGACTTATGGACAAGAAGTGGACATATATTAGTTACTGCATTCAAATAAAAGTCCTCCCCACAGATATTATAAATATCTAGAAATTGCTGCATTTGACTTCAATATCCATACTCTGAGAAGCATACTCTGTTTTTGAGGAGTACAAGCTTTTCTTTAAACAATTGGAAATAGTCTCCTCACTAAGTCCTGTGCTAACATCCTTACAATGTATGATGTATTTCTGTAGTTTTTTTATTAAGAACAGTAGAGATTTATGCAAATGAGTGTGCTTTCACATTAAATAACTACAAGTACTCTGCTGATTATACACATGGTATGTGTGTGGACTGCATTCTTGTTGGTTTTGCTGGCCATTTTGGGTGCATGCTCAATTATCAACAGGTTTACGAGGGTAGCTAGAGAACTTTTTGGGATGCTTTTGTTCAGAGAACTTATCAGTGAGATGAGTTTGTTGTTTAGATTTAAAGAGAGCCTTTAGTAGGTTATGCACTTAAGGCACACTCAAACCTAAAGGCTTTTCTCTTGGCCTTCAGTAGTCTTGTGCTGATTGTATATTATTTGTGCTAATCACATTTTATATTAATTTAAGCAACATAATAAGCAGCATAAAAGAGAGGCAGAAATTTGATTGTGTGCCATGTTAGGTTCTAGAAATGCTATAACATGTGAGAAGTAATGAACCAAAACCTCTCATTGCAATTATGAACCAAAACATAGTGCCATAACACTTACCTTATGTGACCCTGAAATATTGATTTGTGCATCAAATTTGTGGACATTAGTACATATAGACAGTGAACCTATCTACCCTACACTGATATGACCTTGAAATTTGAGTATACTTGACTGAGATATCATATTTGACAAAGTTTGATACATTGACATATTTCCACGATGTATTGGTCTTAACATTGACACATTCAACCTCCATTGACATTGAAATTACACATAGACCACAATGTAAGATAAACCTTTGGCATTTAGACTTCACAAGTGTTTTGGGCATTGATATGTTGACCTCAGGTTAGTAGCAGTATCCAATGTCCTTGAGCTAGTTCATCCTACATCTTAAATCTTAGACCCTAAAACTTTAAATGCATTATACCAAAATGTGAAGGCTGTAAACCTTGAACCCTGCTTATTAAGAAATCTGAACACTAAAATACCCTTTAAAGCCCCAAAATCCGTGATGGACATTGGTTAAAATGTCCTCAAGAGATATCCAACCTGTCTACAAGGGTAGTTATGCACACAGATATTCATAAATAGCCCATTGTAAGTTCACATTCCATACTATGACCCAATTACCTTTTGAAAATGACTAAAAGCATTGTAGTATGCTTAAATAGCCCATTGGATGTGCACATTCCATACTATGACCCAATTAGCTTTTAAAAATGATTCTAAGCATTGTAGTATGCTTTAAGAAATGACCTTTTGAAAATGATTGTTAAAAAATGGTGAAACACTTGAGGAGCTTTTGGCATTATAGATAAACTACACTTAAGGACTCTTTGATATCCCTTGGAAATACAAGAGAAATGATTATGAGAATCACTGCAGTATGCTTTAACTGGTCTTTTGAAAATGATTCTAACAAAAAAGGTAGCACACTTGAGGAAGTTTTGGCATTAGAGATAAACACCACTGAAGGACTCGAGATATATCTTAGAAAAATAAATTTGTTCTAAATTACTAGGAGGCTGTTGGAAAGGCTTTTGCTGCTTCATGTACATTCAAGTTCCATATATCAATTAGGGGCCTTGGTCTGATCTACACTTTGACAGAGGCAAAATTCATTTCACTATATCTATATCGCAAGGAGATGCAAGTTTTTTGTGGGAAAGGGATTTGAAGATTATTGATCGTCTGTGAAAGTAATAGACCTCATTGAAGTCTACCATATGTGCACTCCATATTGCTACATCTAGAGTTGATTTCTTCCATAGGAATTCTAATACGAGTCAAGTTGTCTTTGTGGCATAACTAATAATATATGAAAGGAATAGTTTTCATGTAATAGTATTGACTAACAAGCATTCATTGCAGGCATATTAACATTCACCCCTTGAAAAAATTCATTCTTTAAATTTTCCAATCACTTAAGTTATTCAGATGAATCTTCCATTGAAATTGGTCAATAATTCACAGAAAATATGGGAAAAAAATAGCAATAGGATTAATAAAAGCTACATTTTTTTTCTTTCTTGAGGCTTTACTGATAAATGCTATTAAAAACTGAGTATCAAAATGCACTGCAGATTGAATCCTTACAGCAGTTCAAACACTGTCATCCACTGCAATATGTGGCATCTCCATTCTATTTTTGGAGGTCAGCCTTTGTTAATTCTTGGGGTGGCTGAACCTACTGTGCTTATGTATACATTCATGTACAACTTTTCCAAAGATAGAGAAGACTTAGGCCCAAAGTTGTTTCTAGCTTGGACAGGGTGGTATGTACTTCAAATTTGATCACCTTGTGTCAACAAGTTACAAATTCATTCTAAATTGCAATAGTAGAATGTTTGATACCTGCAGTACAATGTATTTCTGTAGTATTTTTATTAAGAACAGTACATATTTATGCAAATAAGTGTGCATTCACATTAAATAACTACAAGTACTCTGCTGATTATACACAGGGTATGTGTGTGGACTGCATTCTTGTTGGTTTTGCTGGCCATTCTGGGTGCATGCTCAATTATCAACAAGTTTACCAGGGTAGTTGGAGAACTTTTTGGGATGCTTTTGTTCAGAGAAATTATCAGTGAGATGAGTTTGTTGTTTATATTTAAAAAGAGTCTTTAGTAGGTTATGCACTTAAGGCACACTCAAACCTAAAGGCTTTTCTCTTGGCCTTAAGTAGTCTTGTGCTGATTGCATATTATTTGTGCTAATCACATTTTATATTAATTTAAGCAGCATAGTAAGCAGCGTAAAAGAGAGGCATAAATTTGATTGTGTGCCATGTTAGGTTCTGTAAATGCTATAACATGTGAGAAGTAATGAACCAAAACCTGTCATTTCAATTATGAACCAAAACATAGTGCCACAAAACTTACCTTATGTGACCCTGAAATATTGATTTGTGCATCAAATTTGTGGACATTAGTACATATAGACAGTGAACCTATCTACCCTACACTGATATGACCTTGAAATTTGAGTATAATTCACTGAGATATCATATTTGATGAAGTTTGATACGTTGACATATTGCCACGATGTATTGGTCTTAACATTGACACATTCAACCTCCATTGACATTGAAATTACACATAGACCACAATGTAAGATAGACCTTTGGAATTTAGACTTCACAAGTGTTTTGGGCATTGATATGTTGACCTCAGGTTAGTAGCAGTATCCAATGTCCTTGAGCTAGTTCATCCTACATCTTAAATCTTAGACCCTAAAACTTTAAATGCATTATACCAAAATGTGAAGGCTTTAAACCTTGAACCCTGCTTATTAAGAAATATGAACACTAAAATACCCTTTAAAGCCCCAAAATCCATGATGGACATTGGTTAAAATGTCCTCAAGAGATATCCAACCTATCTACAAGGGTAGTTATGCACACGGATATTCATAAATAGCCCATTGTAAGTTCACATTCCATACTATGACCCAATTACCTTTTGAAAATGACTAAAAGCATTGTAGTATGCTTAAATAGCCCATTGGACGTGCACATTCCATACTATGACCCAATTAGCTTTTAAAAATGATTCTAAGCATTGTAGTATGCTTTAAGAAATGACCTTTTGAAAACGATTGTAAAAAAATGGTGAAACACTTGAGGAGCTTTTGGCATTATAGATAAACTGCACTTAAGGACTCTTTGATATCTCTTGGAAATACAAGAGAAATGATTCTGAGAATCATTGCAGTATGCTTTAACTGGTCTTTTGAAAATGATTCTAACAAAAAAGGTAGCACACTTGAGGAAGTTTTGGCATTAGAGATAAAATCCACTGAAGGACTCAAGATGTATCTTAGAAAAATAAATTTTTTCTAAATTAATAGGAGGCTATTGGAAAGGCTTTTGCAGCTTCATGGACATTCAAGTTCCATATATCAATTAAGGGCCTTGGTCTGATCTACACTTTGACAGAGGCAAACTTCATTTCACTATATCTATATCGCAAGGAGATGCAAGTTTTTTGTGGGAAAGGGATTTGAAGATTATTGATCATTTGTGAAAGTAATAGACCTCATTGAAATCTACCATATGTGCACTCCATATTGCTACATCTAGAGTTGCTTTCCTCCATAGGAAGTCTAATACGAGTCAAGTTGTCTTTGTGGCATAACTAATAATATATGAAAGGAATAGTTTTCATGTAATAGTATTGACTAACAAGCATTCATTGCAGGCATATTAACATTCACCCCTTGAAAAAATTCATTCTTTAAATTTTCCAATCACTTAAGTTATTCAAATGAATCTTCCATTGAAATTGGTCAATAATTCACATAAAATATGGGAAAAAAATAGCAATAGGATTAATAAAAGCTGCATTTTTTTTCTTGCTTGAGGCTTTACTGATAAATGCTATTAAAAATTGAGTATCAAAATGCACTGCAGATTGAATCCTTACCGCAGTTCAAACACTATCATCCACTGCAATATGTGGCATCATCCATTCTATTTTCGGAGGTCAGCCTTTGTTAATTCTTGGGGTGGTTGAACCTACTGTGATTATGTATACATTCATGTACAACTTTTCCAAATATAGAGAAGACTTAGGCCCAAAGTTGTTTCTGGCTTGGACAGGGTGGTATGTACTTCAAATTTGATCACCTTGTGTCAACAAGTTACAAATCCATTCTAAATTGCAATAGTAGAATGTTTGATACCTACAATACAATGTATTCTTGCAGTATTTTTATTAAGAAAAATAGAGATTTATGCAAATAAGTGTGCATTCACATTAAATAACTACAAGTACTCTGCTGATTATACACAGGTTATGTGTGTGGACTGCATTCTTGTTGGTTTTGCTGGCCATTCTGGGTGCATGCTCAATTATCAACAGGTTTACCAGGGTAGCTGGAGAACTTTTTGGGATGCTTTTGTTCAGAGAAATTATCAGTGATATGAGTTTGTTGTTTAGATTTAAAAAGAGTCTTTAGTAGGTTATGCACTTAAGGCACACTCAAACCTAAAGGCTTTTCTCTTGGCCTTAAGTAGTCTTGTGCTGATTTCATATTATTTGTGCTAATCACATTTTATAATAATTTAAGAAGCATAGTAAGCAGCGTAAAAGAGAGGCAGAAATTTGATTTTGTGCCATGTTAGGTTCGGGAAATTCTATAACATGTGAGAAGTAATGAACCAAAACCTCTCATTGCAATTATGAACCAAAACATAGTGCCATAACACTTACCTTATGCGACCCTGAAATATTGATTTGTGCATCAAATTTGTGTACATTAGTACACATAGACAGTGAACCTATCTACCCTACACTGATATGACCTTGAAATTTGAGTATACTTGACTGAGATATCATATTTGACAAAGATTGATACATTAACATATTGCCACGATGTATTGGTCTTAACATTGATACATTCAACCTCCATTGACATTGAAATTACACATAGACCACAATGTAAGATAGACCTTTGGCATTTAGACTTCACAAGTGTTTTGGGCATTGATATGTTGACCTCAGGTTAGTAGCAGCATTAATGGGATTAAAAGAAAAGTGAGAAGTAGAAAGAGCTTCATTAATGGGATTAAAGACCATCACCCTAGTTTTACTAACTTAAGCACCAGGTGTCTAATATCACAAAACCAACCTAAGGAGTCAACTTGACACTAAAATCTTCCTAGGGATGAGGCCAAAAGAACTGCTTGATCTGCAAAAAGGAGTAGTGACATCAAAACATGATGAGGAATCACACTATCATTAGCATATGCAAGCTCCTTAAGGACTTGTTCCAGCTTATCAATTTAGATTCCAAAGTGTAAGAGAGAGAGTGCATATGTGCCTGATAAGCCAAATGTGTGCTTCCTTGAGCATCAAAAACAAAGGAATAAGAAAAATATAAAAATGAAGAAAGAAGTTGGAAAATATCTATCATTAGCAAGTGCGGGATGGATAATTTAAATGGTTTCATAGTTGTTTAAGCCTTATTGAAAGGGATTCTGGCTATCAACAAAAATCACCGATAGCTTGCAACCCTTACACAACATACAAAGTATGATAAGATAGTATATATCTAGCGTGATAAGGTTTATATATCCAGCTTACAAACAATAACCAAACAATAGAAAGAACATTGCAATACATTTGATGTAAAAACATATAGCTTAAAGAAGTATAATAGTAATCATGTATCCAGCATCTTAACCATGATATTAATCACAAGTAAGCTATCACAATCTGTGTCCAAAATCCTCAAATGTTTGGGATAGTAATTTACCGATTCATTGTTCTCTCTCAATCATTGATCAATTCAATGTCACTACTCTTCCAACATATAAAAATGTTAAGTGCATCTTCTAAATACTTGCATCGACTACTTCTACGTTTAAGCTTAATTTCACAATCCGAATCAACCAAGATTGATTATGGGCACACAAAATAATATCCTTCTCCTAATACTTCTCCATTGGGCATGACAAAATTTCGTTCAGTGTTTTTTATGTAACCCTTTGCAACCTTCACTTGACCATTAAAATATGTAAGTGAACATTTTTTCCCCTTCAATCCTGTATTTGAAGGTAGTAATTGCGGTTGACCCTGAAAATAAACAAATTCTTATAAGATTCCATAGAATAAAAAGATAATATTAAAAAGGAAAATAAACAAGTATAAAACTTACCCGTGTTATTGAGTCACCAATTGGGTCATGGATAAGTTGTCCTGAAGTTAATGGAGTTTTTTCTAGTGAAGCCTGACTAGGAATTAAGGAAATCTGCTAAAAAATAAATAGTTTGAATGTGATACCATGAAATCAGAAGATGAACAGTTAAGCTACAGAAATAATATTTCATTAATTACATATCTACAACAATACAATCCTGTTCATATTGGCATTGTGCTTTTAAAATTTCAATATTCAAAGATGGCATACATCAACAATTAAATAGCCTACACATAATTCTTACATTGTTGGTTGGTTCTGGATTAACTCGACCATTTTATTTTTCCGCCTCCGTGGCATCTTTCCATTGCATTAATTCTTCAACAGTTGCCTTCAATATTCCAAGTTCCTTGTCTTTTTCTTTCAGTTTTTCTTCTGTATTATGTAATTTCCTCTTGTAAGCACGCTCTTTTCCAAACAAATTAGTTGGAGTAACCCCATAACCAACCCCACGTACACGAACCCTCCTCTTAGGCCCCAAAACTATTGCAATGACACCTTCCTTTGTTGCATATGCAGGAGATACTGAATCATTTTGTATCGATTCAATTTGTTTCTAGCAAAGACAACATTTCAACAAATACATGTAAGAAACATCATTAATATTTAAAAAAGAAAAAAATTAAATAGATACAAGAATAGGTCGGGAACTTACTATTCTCTCTGCACTAAATGATGACATTGGAGTGCCATCCTTCTTTGTATGACATCTCATCCACACATCAGCTCTAGTTACAGGCGCATCATTTTGATTGCAAGTTTGATTCTAGTCACAAAAATTACAATGGTCTAGATAAGTATATTTGCAATTGGTGATTGTGAACAAAAAATAGATTTGGTTACAACTTACAAGGTCATGTTCAACTCTATAGTAACCTCTACGGCCAGAAGTGTGGGTATCTTGTTATAATGCCCTATTTTCCTGATTGAATTTTGCCTTCTCCTGCAACTCAATAAAAATGGATGCTTAGATTGAAATTGATTATATGCAAGGATTCAAATTCAAATCTCATTTAATGATAAAAAGTAGATTTGTCATTCATTTTTACCTTGAATTTAGGGTCAGATCGTATTCTAACAAATTCAATCAAATCAGTTTCTTTTACTCTGATAGGAACATTTGTCATCCTCTCCTCATCTGTGTTGTATTTCAAATAACAATTTTTATACAAAGTATATCTGTAAGTTCTCAAGCACTGAGATATTGCTTTATAACACCATTGCTCTGCTAACAAGTCTATTTGGTAGGTACGCTACAATAGATAAACAATGAATTATTAGATACAAATACTTATTTGAAATTAAACTTATCATGCACACGTTCACATACACCAATGAAATTTAGAAAAAAAAATCCAATAATAATTTGGTTGATACTCACATTGATTGCACTCCATATGTCTTTTTTAAGTGCTTCAGGCACTTGTTTCCATTCCATGTGTTTGATGCCTACAATATCTCTTGCAAGGACACCTAAAAAGGAGGAGAATTTCTCTGACTGTGGACCAACAGGTTGTCCCCTCTCATTAAATTGAATTTCAGGGAATGCAGAGGCCTCTGTAGTGTTTCCAAAGAGGCATTTTGTTGGTCCCCTACCCTTCCTTTTCACATTTGTTGTACTATGGGCTTCAATACTTGGATCTTCCCCTTGCAAGCCATGCTCTTGTTGTGGTTTTTCTTGCTCCATATCATGATCTAGTTGTGATGGTTCTTGCTCCAAACCATAAATTTGTTGTGATGGTACGTGTTCAGAATTTTCTAGAAAACAAATCACACTTTTTGAGACAATAACAATAAGAATCTCTTAACATAAAATATTGAAGTATTTATACAAGAAATATAAAGTTGAAAAATGATCATACCTTCCAATGGTTCATCCACATTTTTCTCAAGAATGTGCATTAGAATTGGTGTTGACACTAAAGCAACTAGATTCATGTTGTAATGGGGAAACAGATCCTAGTGCTCTATTTTGTGGGTGTTTTTTGATTATGCCACATCGAATGTTGTCATTTTTTTTGGTAATGTGGCTTGACTTTGTGGTTTTACTCACTGTTAAAAGTGATCTCTTACGTTGTCTTTCATTCCTATTGGATACCTACACATATATATTGCGACACTTAATAAAATTTAGTAAGAGATCACTTAAAGTAAAAAAGAAAACACAATAATTGTTAAAAAAACATTGACGTCCAAAACGAAAAATAATTTCTTACCTCGGTATGGATATTCGCGGATAGAATTCATAACAAAAAAAACATTTTTATTAGCAAATCGTTGTCATTTCATAAGAGTTCATTTCAGATCATAAGAGTTCAATTTCATTTTTGTTCTTAAAGAGAAGTATGAGTTGTAAAATTTTATAGTCTAAAGCCACAACAACATTACCATTTCCTAGGAAGAAATTGCAGGGTGGTGTGAATGGGTTCACATATAACAATAATTGAGGATTTATTTTGCCTAAAGATAAACAATAAACTATTTCCATGTAAACAACTAGGTTAAAAAAGGTTAAAAACAATTGCTATGTGAACAAATAGGCTGAAAGAACCATTACAGAAGTCCAATATAAAAAAAGAAAGAGAGAAAAGCATCTAATGGTAATCATGTTGAGTGAAACACTTGAATGATATATTGTAGCAATGGATGCCATGTGCATGTCAATAATACTCCCAAAGCCATTGTGGTTATCATTCTATGGACTCAAAAAAAGGCAACTAAATAATAGAGGCTCATACTTTTCAGGAATAAACCCTAGTTTCTTTGGAATCTATCTATATTCATCTTCATGTGACTACCTTTTAGGCTTCTACATAAAATTTGTAGCATACATTGTTGTAAAGAGACCTGTTGTGTCATCGAGCATCATTAAATAAGGATTACAATTTTAATTCTAAGTGAAATAGTTTAGGAAAGAGGGCTAGACACAGATAAAACAAGATGGAATTGGTAGTTGAACAACAGTAGAAGAGAAAATTGCACAGGTAGTTCAACAACAGTAGAAGAGACAACTACACGCTAACATACTGGGCTTCTAATTGAAAAAGGCAAAGGAAAAGTCTGCCATATACAAAATTATGAAATTCAATGGGTTATCGTAAGCAGTCCAATTATATAAGAGATTCAAAGCAGTCCAGATTCTTGATGTTGTTGGGCCTTTGTTTATAATTTTGGGACTTGAAGAACTATATAAATTAACGCAAGTCCATCTGTTGACAATAATATACAACGATTTACAATACTTCTAGTTAATTTCTATGCCAAATAAATTCTAAAACCAATGAAGATAATGTCATAATAAAAGTGCTAACATAAAAACATAATAGTGCAACGCTAACATTTCTGGTAGAGACAACCAACATAACATTTTCTTGCAAGTCTCATGTTTTTTTTGAATTTTTGATTAAGAAAAAGCTAAGATGGGCTAAGAAATTTCTCTTTAATAACTTATCCATTTTTTAAAATTCTTTCCTTAATAATCACCTGCAATAAAAATATACAAAACAACCATATATATAAAAGAAACTAGGGAATACCAAAATTAACAAGGATTTATTCAAACATTCTTAAGGCATGATAGTGTTTCTTGATAGCACATGCTTCTTGGGTATTTACAACTTATGAATTACAACCATGGAAGACAACCATATATATACAAAAAACCAAGAAAGACCAGGATTAACAAGGATTTATTTAAATTTTAAAGCAGTGTAGAGCATTATACTATGAAAAACATCGTTTTACGGGTCGACAGATGTAGATCTTATACTGTGAATCTTGAGTGATCCTCCTATATATAATTATGAGCTGAAACATAAAGAGGCAGAAAATTTCTATGACATAATCTGCCATTGCTTGCAGGCCTAAATTAGACAAAATAAGTGTGATGAAGATGAATCGTTTCTGGCTTATAAAAGGTCTATTTGCTATATCGGAACCTCCTCCAGTAAGGCAGACACCATATAGGACTGGTTATGTGACACAACTTCATAATTGACATCATAGATGATACGATTTTCACCCCAAAATGTTGGTTGAAATTGGGACAAAACAGGGACAAATTATATACTGTTCATCTTGAAGTTTCGGTTGATTAGTATGGCAGATATATAATTTAGGGACTTAAATAATTATATAAATTACGCAAGTCCATTTTTTGACAATAATCTACAGCGATTTTCAATACTTCAGTTACTTTCTATGCCAAATAAATTTTGAAACTAATGAAGATAATGTCATAATAAAAGTGATAACATAAAAACATAATAGTAAACCAACATATCCCGGATGCGGGTGCAGAGGACAAAGTATAAGGTGATGGGATGGGGGTGCGGCATGACGAGGTGACACCTGCCCACCCACCAAGCGGTTGGCACTTCGCATTTTACGTTGGCTGCATTCCGTGTAATGGCATTTACTCTCGGCGCTGGTTGCAATCCCAACTCCGCTCCTCGATACGATCTCGCATGTGACGATATGTCTCAGCCTTCGGCTCTCTTTAATGGAAGTTTATTGCAGGGGGTATACCGATGTAAGGTCGTTTGGATAGATATAATGGAGGGTTGCTCTGGTTCGACTAGAAATCCCTTGCCGATAAATCAATGGTGCACCCGAGATGCAGGGCTCTCAAATTTGCGCATGGCTACTGGCAAGCGGAGCAGGTTGAATTTTTGTCTGGACTTTGGATATAATCTCCATTTCTCTCACTCCAGATTCTGTGTGCTAGCCTCGGCCTACCTGTAATTTCATACGCCTCAATCCTCTGTCAGTTTTGCGCTTCCTTTGCTTCTTATTCCCTCAGTCATGACTGAGAACATGCCACGTCTACGACAAAGGATGAGGTGCCGAAGAGGCACCACCCAACGACAACCACGACATTCTCCCTCTACCTCTAGCTCCCCTTCAGAGTCTTCCTCTCATTTGGATAGCCACACCATAATTCAGCGTGGTCGCCTGCTCCGTTTGGGCAAACGCTTGGGCTCCCTTGAACCTTCTTCTCTCCCTGCACAGACTCATACTGCGCACTTTTCCTTCAATTGTTCACTCAGTCGCCCTCGGGTCACAGCCTCCATCTCTGTTGTCTCCCATGAAGAGCCTGAGGAAGAAGCTACTAGTAAGCACCCGGCGGGTTTGTGCAACACTGAGGCCCACACCTCGGGTCCGATTGCAGGTGTGATGCACCCCGCGAGCAAGGATTTGCAGGGTCAGGCCAGTGGGATTCAAGTTGTGAACATGGTGCAAGGCGACACGGGATAAGAGAGCGAGGCGTAGGTGGAACCTTCACCCTCCAGGCGGGTGGTCACCTCCATTGCGGACTTGTACAAGGATGACGGGAAGCAGGATGAGCTCTGGTGCAGAGTCGTGGAAGAGTCACCTGATGAGTAGCCGTCCCTTCCTAGTCTGGTTTTCCTATTTAGTTTCAGCCCTTACACTTGGGCTTTTTTTTTAGTTCTCTGTAGTTTTTGTTCATATATCAGTTTTTGATAGCTATTGTTTCCAGAAACAAAACTCTATGGCTCCCCTGCGTGGGAATTTTCTTGAATATTGCTCAAGGCTGGTTTCCCTCCTTATGGGTAGTCTTTATCACTAGTTTTTTTGTTAAGTTTGCCCCATTGGACATATTTTAGGCTTCAACCCACTGTAAATTACTACCTCTGTTAGTAGAATACTTTAACTTAGAAAAAAAAATAGTAAACCAACATAATATTCATCAAAAATTGAAAATGCAGTATTATAACTGAACAAAACCCCAAAAAAACTTATATTGGGAAATCTGTATTGATCATTAAAACTTACTTCTATGAAAATATTGAACATCTGGAAGGTGAAGGAATAATATGCATGCTAATTCGGAAATCTTGTGACTGAAAATATTGGTATTCTCACATTAAAAGACACTATATTGAACATTCTTTCGAAATAAAACTTTGTAAACAATGTTTTGGCAGGTTGAATGAAATCTGTTGTCACCGATATAAAAGTCTCAAATTGCAGAGCAGTGCTATGCAAACGAAAAGCATGATATAGGGATTTCAATTTAAATAAAAACCAAAAGAGAAAAACAAAGAAAGAAAGCAATGGTGCAACGACAACATTTCTGGTAGAGACAACCGGCATAATGTTTTCTTGCAAGTCTCAATTCTATTGTCACTAAAATAAAAGTCTCAAATTTCAGAGCAGTGCTATGCAAGCGAAAAACATGATATAGACATTTTAATTTAAATAAAAACCAAAATAGAAAAACAAAGAAGGAAAGCAATGGTGCAACGCTAACATTTTTGGCAGAGACAACCAGCATAACATTTGTTGTACACTGGCAATTTGCTGTACAATGCAAATGATGTCTGTGATTGCTGTACACTGGCAATTTGATGTGTTTGTTGAGGAACTGCTAACTGTGATTTTGATGGAAGGGATTAACATGCAAACATCTAAAACTGTGGAGGAAATCCAAAATTAAATGTAGATGGCGTGGTTTTGCCTCTAAAAACGGTGGAGGCGATCAAGAATTAAAGCACATGCAGCCGAGCTGAACATGCATTGAGAATAGATGTCACCAACGTGATTCAAGACTGATGTCACCAGCACAATAAAAGGTTGACGAACCCAAAAAAACATTGTTTCAAAATAATAGACTTATCTGCCTAAATATACATGCACACCTGCTTCACACAAAGGAAAAAAAAGACAGCTAAAACGTCCAAAATCACAAAAATAACAACTTAAAATAATTCATTATTATAAAACATAAAATTACCTCTTTTAATTTCTTCTTCTCGTAGTCATGGTGCGCTTACTGTTCAATGACTCCAATTGCATCTATAGAAAACTCAAATTTTATTGAATAGGAATGAGTTCTATTCTCAACTTAAATAGTAACAAATCCTAAAAATATTGGTGGGAAATCTAAATCTTAATAAAAATGGTGGGAAATCTAAAAATAGCAAGAAATCTAAATATTGATTTTATTGGATAAGAATGAGTTATATTCTCAATTTAAACAAAATGGAAATTAAAAACTCTTAAAAATATTGGTGGGAAATCTAAATCATAATTTCATTGAATAGTAATGAGTTTTATTCTCAATTTAAACCAAATTATTAAAAAAAAAGTAGGAAACTCCGGAAAACATTAGTGCAAAATCTAAATCCTAATAAATATGGTAGGAATTCTAACTCTTTTTACTCTTATGACATTTTTGAGATGTTTCCACTGGTGTAATTTTGCTTCCAAATATGTGAACTCAACAATAAAACACACCTTAAAATACATGAATCTTGTCTCTCAATGTGTGAAAGAAAAGGTAAACCAACTAGCTATGACGTTCTTCTTTTATACATGAGACCCTTGACTATGCCATGAAATCTCCCAAAATCTTCTTAAAGCACGGGAGCTCCTCTTCATGCACAAAGCTAGTGGAATATGACAAGTTATCCAAAATTAATCCAAATATGTGATTTGTGCCTTAGGAAATGTGAATTAAGGTACCCTCGGTGGAAAAACATGCATAAATATTTGTTGCTTAGTGCCTTTAAATGTGAGATGTTTCCACTTGTCAATTGTGCCTCTTGTTGATGATGAAACCGACACCCTAGTTTTGTAAGGATCACTAAGTGTCATTTTGTGTCAACCCAAGGTCGTTTCCATTGTCACCTTAGCAACGAATCCTCTCACTTTAGATTAATTATTGAATCCTAGGGGTGTCCTAAAGCACAAATTTATGGGGGACTCTTTTATGTGACTAGATCACTAGCTAACATTGAAAACCATCTTTACATTGTATGGTTCAACATCTTGTGATTCCTGTCCTATTGACCACAAATTTTGTATTCATTATTGCTTTCATCACAACACCTACAATAGATATTGATGGTGTTCATAAGCCTATTTATAGTTGTGATAAGTGGATTAGGGGCTCCCTTATCACAACCCATAACCCCTAATATGTTTACTCCCTTAGCCAAGGGGGCCCAAGGGTGTACTTGTAGGGGCATTGAGACCAAATTTGGGGGATCATAACATTAGGAAAAGTGGAATGACATAACCACAAAGTTTCTTTGGGGGGCGGGGCGGGGGGCGGGGTATCTTATGGTGTCTTGAACGGGCCAAGGGGACACAAGGGTAGCATGTATGTGTAGAAGTCAGAGGTGCAAGCATGGTTTACTAAGATCTATAATCCTAGCATTAGAGAATGAGAAGGGGGCTTAGGACCTAATTTCATAGGGCCTAGGGACCTAGAGGGAAGGCAGCAGGAGAAATTGATAGGGGAACCCAAAATAATGGTGATAAGGGTATAGTTCCCCTAACCACTTCCATCTGAACAACTCTGAATTTCTGAGAGTCGCAAGGGTTAGGGATGTTTTCAAAGATGGTTGCCCCTTCTGTTGCCAGTTTATCGATAGGGAAAAGAGTATCTTTGAAGATCAAATGATTTCTTGCAATCCACATTCCCTAGGCAATCAAGAGGGGCATAGTTCTAACTTTATCATTAGGAGCTTCCTGCCACCATCTTTGCCATGCTTCTGAGAGTAGCTGGCCTTCCTATCTCTGAGGAATATTTTTCATCCTTGGTGTTTCATTCCAAAGGTTGATGGTAAAGGGGCAAGAGAGAAAAATGTGATGCGCTGATTCTTCATTGTCTTTGCACAGAGAGCACCACCCTGGACCAATTTTCCCTTTTTTTTGAAGGAAATCCCAGGTGGGGACTTTCTTCTGAATCATACACCAGAAAAACAATCTTGTCTTAGCTGGCCCTTTTAGCTTCCACAATGGTTTTGACCACCAGACGAGATCCTCCCACCCATTCTGAGACATCAACCAAGCATAACCCAGCTTAGGGGTATACATACCAGTCTGAGAGTGCACCCACCGCAACTCATCGTTCTTGTCAGTAATTTGGATATGGGAATTCAGTAGGCCAGATCTATAGTTCTCCCATTCCTCAAACCATCTTTCCTCCAAGAATAGAGCATTCCCAAACAACCATTCTTGTCTCCAAATCGAAGAATTTCCAAAGTCAGCTACTTGGTTTAGGAAATGTAACCCTCTATTATTAAGGTGCTCGATCACGTCTCTCGAGAGCACAAAAGAACCCGTATAGCCCACCCAAGGATCTCGACCCAGTCTGACCAATCTCCCATCCCCAACATTCCAGGTCAAACCTTGTTCGATAACTTTTACAGCTGCCACCAAAGCTTTCCACACCACCGAAAAATTCTTGAATGATTTTTGAGGCAGTCTGAGCCAGACTAGAGTTGGCATAGGGTCTATGTATTTCCTCCTTGTTACCGAAGTCCAGAGGTTCTCCGTAGTGATTAGTATCCAAGCTAGTTTCGTCGCTAGAGACCTTGAGAATGGAAAGAGGTACTTTATTCCCCAGCCATCCCAACATTTTGGTTTGACTAATTTTTCCCACGCAACCCAAGGGGTTACGTGTTCCGACCTGGAGCCTGCCCATAGGAATCTGCTATAGATTTTGTTAATCTTTATCAGAATACTTTTTGGCATCCAAATGAGGCTAGCCCAGTAAACTAGAATTTCCATCACCACGGATTTGATTAGAACCAACCTCCCTGCTCTGGACAGCCATTTTAAACTCCAGTGATTCATCATGTTCTCAATTTTAGCTAAGAGCCATTTCCAATCCTAAATCCGATAATTATCTGGCTTAAGAAAGAAGCCCAGATACTTAAAGGAGTCCTGTAGAGTTTTAACTTCAAAGTGAAGGTAGTTTTTTATTCTGTCCACTTCCACCCTTAAGAGCCCTGCAGTGGTTAGGTAAGATTTTTGGCCATTTATACTTAGTCCAATCGCTTTTAGAAAAAGATTTAGGATATTCTTTAAACACCGACAGTCTTCTATACTCCCACTACTAAACAGCAAGATGTCATCTACAAAGAGGAGATGGGTTACTTAGAGATTGATCGCTACTTCAATACCTTTGAGCTCCCCCTGTCTCTTAGCCTCATGAATCATTAAACTGATGCCTTCAGTAGCCAATAGAAAAAGAAGGGGGGAGAGAGGGCACCCTTGATGAAGGCCCCTTTGTGGGTTGAAGAAATCATAGGCTGCACCATTTATAAGGACAACGATCGATGAAGAAGTGACACACCCCATAATCCATCTTACAAAATCATATCTGAAGCCAAGATGCGTCAACAAGAGTCTTAAAAACATCCAGCTGATCCTATCATAGGCCTTAGAGAGGTAAATTTTTACTATAGCTCCTTTTTTCCCACTCTTATTGAGGTTGTGGAGGGTTTCTTGAGCTACCCCCACTGCTTCATGGATTTTCCTTCCATCCAAAAAGCCGAATTGCTCTATAGAAATGTTCTTGGAGAGAAAGGGTTTCAACTTGGAGGCAATAACTTTAGCAATAATCTTGTATAAGAAAGTACACAATGAAATGTCCCAAAATTCATTAAAGGAAACAAGATGGTCAGACTTAGGAATGAGAGTTAAAAAAGTGGCATTGAAAGGCTGATAGATAGAGCTAGAAACCCTAGACTCTTCAATAACCGCAACCAACTCATCTCCAAACGATTCAAAGAAATGTAGGAAAAATTATACTGTCTTGAACGAGGGGGGGGGGGTATCTTATGGTGTCTTGAATGGGCCAAGGGGATGCAAGGGTAGCATGTATGTGTAGAAGTCAGAGGTGCAAACATGGTTTTTCTAAGATCTATAATCCTAGCATTAGAGAATGAGAAGGGTGCTTAGGACCTAATTTCATAGGGCCTAGGGTACCTAGAGGGAAGGAAGTGAGAGAAATTGATGGGGGAACCCAAAATAGAGGTGATAAGGGGATTAGGAGTCCAATTATCACAAAACATAAGCCCTTAACCCATAACCACTAAATTCCCTATCCCCTTAACCCCCAATCCATATTCCCTTAACCCCTTCACTCATAAATCATAACCCATAAACCCCTTCATTCATTAAATATTATGACATTAACCCGTAACATATATTAATCCATGAACCTCCTAAGACATAAATCCTTATCCTCTTAACCTGTGACCCTTAACCCCTAAACACCTTAACTACTAACCCCTTAACCACTAACACCTAAATCTCCTAAATATTGAGTCCTTAACTGCTAAATACTCTGACCGTAAATCTCTTTGGCCCTTAATGCTTGACCCTTGAAGCCCTTAACCACTAAGTATCCAAGGCCGAAAACAATACCCCAAACCAGCAAATTGACCTCCTAGGAGAATCCTTCGTCTCTAATTGAGCATATTAGAAACATTACTTGATTCTTAGAGAACTAGGTACTGGTTATGAGGATATGTGTTTGTGGGTAATGCCATTATTATCATGTATACCAAATGTAGACAATTGGATAATTTGCAAAGCCTCGATTTGAATTACTCACAATATCTACACTTCATCACGTTGAGATGGAGCTTGTAGTGTTCTCTCACATAAGGAGTTGTAAATGAAAAGGAACAAGATCCTATTACATGGAGGGTTTAAAGAGTTTAAAGAAGAGCAGGGTTAAGGAGATAAGAGCGGGAGCACAGTCCGGGTTACTTAAAACCTTGTTTCCAAAATTTCCTACTATGTTTATGGCATACTTTTTCCCTGTCCTATTGACCACAAATTTTGTACTCATTATTGCTTTCATCACAACACCTACTACAATATATATATATGATGTTCATAAGCCTATTTATAGTTGTGATAAGTGGATTAGGGGCTCCCTTATAACAACCCATAACCCCTAATACGTTTACGCCCTTAGCCAAGGGGGCCCAAGGGTGTACTTGTAGGGGCATTGAGACCAAATTTGGGGGGTCATAACATTAGGAAAAGTGGAATGACATAACAAAATTTTTTATGGGGGGGGTTATTTTATGGTGTCTTGAACAGGCCAAGGGGACACAAGGGTAGCATGTATGTGTAGAAGTCAGAGGTGCAAGCATGGTTTACTAAGATCTATAATCCTAGCATTAGAGAATGAGAAGGGGGCTTAGGACCTAATTTCATAGGGCCTAGGGGAACTAGAGGGAAGGCAGCGAGAGCAATTGATAGGGGAACCCCAAATAGTGGTGATAAGGGGATTAGGAGTCCAATTATCACAAAACATAAGCCCTTAACCCATAACCACTAAATTCCCTATCCCCTTAACCCCCAATCCATATTCCCTTAACCCCTCCACTCATAAATCATAACCCATAAACCCCTTCATTCATTAAATCTTATGACATTAACCCCTAACCTATATTAATCCATGAACCTCCTAAGCCATAAATCCTTATCCTCTTAACGTGTGACCCTTAACCCCTAAAAACCTTAACTACTAAACCCTTAACCACTAACACCTAAATATCCTAAATATTGAGTCCTCAACCGCTAATTCCTCTGACCCTAAATCCCTTTGGGCCTTAACGCTTGACCCTTGAAGCCCTTAACCACTAAGTATCCAAGGCCGAAAACAACACCCCAAACTAGCAAATTGACCTCCTAGGAGAATCCTTGATCTCTAATTGAGCATATTATAAACATTACTTGATTCTTAGAGAAATAGGTATTGGTTACGAGGATATGTGTTTGTGGGTAATGCCATTATTATCATGTATACCAAATGTAGACAGTTGGATAATTTGCAAAGCATTGGTTTGAATTACTCACAATATCTACACTTCATCATGTTGAGATGGAGCTTGTAGTGTTCTCTCACATAAGGAGTTGTAAATGAAAAGGAGCAAGCTCCCATTACAGGGAGGGTTTAAAGAGTTTAAAGAAGAGCAAGGTTAAGGAGATAAGAGCGGAAGCGCAGTCCCGGATACTTAAACCTTTTTTCCAAAATTTCCTACTATGTTTCTGGCATACTTTTTCCCTGTCCTATTGACCACAAATTTTGTATTCATTATTGCTTTCATCACAACACCTATAATAGATATTGATGGTGTTCATAAGCCTATTTCTAGTTGTGATAAGTGGATTAGGGGCTCCCTTATCACAACCCATAACCCCTAATACGTTTACTCCCTTAGCCAAGGGGACCCAAGGGTGTACTTATAGGGGCATTGAGACCAAATTTGGGGGGTCATAACATTAGGAAAAGTGGAATGACATAACAAAAAAGTTTTTGTGGGGGGCATGGGGTATCTTATGGTGTCTTGAATAGGCCAAGGGGACACAAGGGTAGCATGTATGTGTAGAAGTCAGAGGTGCAAGCATGGCTTACGAAGATCTATAATCCTAGCATTAGAGAATGAGAAGGGGGCTTAGGACCTAATTTCATAGGGCCTAGGGGACCTAGAGGGAAGGCAACGAGAGAAATTGATAAGGGAACCCAAAATAATGGTGATAAGGGGATTAGGAGTCCAATTATCACAAAACATAAGCCCTTAACTCATAACCACTAAATTCCCTACCCCCTTAACGCCCAATCCATATTCCCTTAACCCCTGCACTCATAAAGCATAACCCATATACCCCTTCATTCATTAAATCTTATGACATTAACCGACCCCTAACCTATATTAATCCATGAACCTCCTAAGCCATAAATCCTTATCCTCTTAACCTGTGACCCTTAACCCCTAACCCTTCACCCCTAAACACCTTAACTACTAACCCCTTAACTACTAAAAGTACAACACCCCAAACTAGCAAATTGACCTCCCAGGAGAATCCTTCATCTCTAACTGAGCATATTAGAAACATTAATTGTTTCTTAGAGAACTAGGTACTGGTTACGAGGATATGTGTTTGTGGGTAATGCCATTATTATCATGTATACCAAATGTAGACAATTGAATAATTCGCAAAGCCTCGTTTTGAATTACTCACAATATCTACACTTCATCATGTTGAGATGGATCTTGCAGTGTTCTCTCACATAAGGAGTTGTAAACGAAAAGGAGCAAGCTCCCATTAGAGGGCTTTTCTGTGTGGGAGTGTTGGAGGCAGAGTGGTTTCTGGTATTCCGTCTAGTTTTTTCACAAATTTTGTCATAGTTGGGCGTGATCATCGAGGTCCCATTGAGGAAACCAAAGAGACAAAAGTGACTGCAGATTCGTCATGAGGAGGCTGCGCATCATTTTGAGGAGCAACAGGGGGTGGTTCCCTATCGAGATTGAACTCTGGGGGGCATGGTAGCGGAGGGCAAAGTCAGAATTTCAAACACCAGCCTAGATCAAGTAGCACGCATGAGCTCCCATGTAAAAACTATATTCCCTAATATAGTTTTTATTAATGCTCTAATTAAACTAACATTATTACTTTATAAGTCTTCAACATCATTAAATATTAAATATAGCTTCTATTTGAATTGAACTTCTGTTCTTGAAATAAAAATAAAACTTAATGAAAACCAAAAATACTAGATGACCTCCTTTTACTCAAATAAAAATAAAACTTAATAAAAACCAAAACCAACATAGCAATTGCTTTATAATTTTTTACTACCTATTAAAATCTAACTTGGCCGCTAGTCTAAACTCTAGTAAATGGACCTCTTAAAATTTATTCCTAGATGTGAAATGACCTCCTTTGCTCAAATAAAAATACTAGATGACCTCCTTTTGCTGAAATAAAATTAAAACTTTATGAAAATCAAAACGACTATTGCAATTGCTTTATAAGATTTTGGTACCTCTTAAAATTTAATTTTGGGCGGCTTCTTAAACTTTAATTTCGGGCGGCTTCTTAAAATTTAATTTCGGCGGCTTCTGAAACTTTAATTTCGGGCGGCTATTTTCCCTTGGCCAGGTTCGGGACAGATTTCGGTGATCTTTAACAATCTTTATGATTTTGGCGTAGATGCCATACCCTTCTATTCTTCGCTGCACTCTGGATTCGACTATATTCTTAACGCGATTTTATTATATCAGATCTGGTTTAACTCTTTTTCCAGCTTTAATTGAGATATTATTCTCCTGATTTGGGGGTTTCTCTGCAATTCGAAACAGAAAACATGTGGTCCGTTGCCAGCATATGGAGATAAAATTGCAACCTTCGACAACTCAAAGAGGGAGAGTGTGTATTGATAAGTTCTAAAGGTATTTTCCTGATATCTATGACTTTCATTGTTAAAATTTCAATAGATTTAAACTTCTATACAGAATTATGTAGAAGGCAGCGGTAGGGTTGACAAGATTTTATAAAATCAATCATATTTTTTTTTGTGGTTAGCAAGACCAGGCACTCCTTAGAGCTGCTCTCATACGCTGATTGTCCCTTACTTTTGTTGTAGGAATTAGTCCTTACGACCCCTCCAACAAGCCTCATACAAACATGCGTTATCTCTATAATAACTATAGTGCCTGAGACTCTCTTAAACAATAAATATGCCACCCCTTTTGGTACCAAAACAACCCTACTATCAACGTATTTACAGCTACTCCTCGGCCCTGTTATATCTTCTAATCTGACCTCAAAATAGTCATTTCAGGCTTCAGTCTTCTCTTCTTCAAGCTGTGGCTTACATCAAAAGGTGTTTTACTCCTAAATATTTTTGCTTGGATGTTATCTTAGCCTCCCTCACCTTCTATTTATACGCAATATAAAGGCTTCATTTGGGTGTCCACATTGGCTTGAAAAGTTGTCACATGGCTTATTAACATCAAGCCAGCCTAGACTCTTCTTTAGCTGAACTTTTTGCTCCTTGATCTAGACACCCACAACTCCCTCTGAGTTGCTTCGCTGACCACACTCTGATTCACTATCCCTTAAAGTAGCTCAGATACTCTTAGATACCATGTTGCTTTTCCACGATCTTGGGTCTAGGATAGTGTCTTAAAATCTTTCATGCTACCAAACCAATAATCACAATGATACTACTTTGCACAACAAAATATAAATAGCAGTAAATCTACCAATGCACAAAATATAGAAAACTTCTTACAATTTTTAACCCAACTTCGTTATATTAATCAACATATGATACAATAGTCTAGGGCACCCGTACCAAGGATAATGGCCTTCATACACCCATTGATACAAGATACAAAACTAGGTTTGGTGTCAGTCCATCGACAACCAATTTGCCTTCAACAAGATACTTTGACCATGTCGCTGTCGCATTCTCTCTCAGCTCTTCTCGGTCATGCCCTGTACCAGCTCGGTCCTTCGGCTCTCGATCAGTAGCTCTTGAATCTATCAATGCTCCAAGTCCATCTAGACATTAAAGCTTGGCTGCCAATATGCTCACTAGTTGTGTCTTAGTCCATCAAGGGCACAACACATCGAGACTCCTGTCGAATTGTTTACAACTCCATTTTTGAACAATTCTCAATCTTCTCATTACTGCTCCTCAGTTACTTAGGGACTTCAAACCACTATGGTCTTCCTGTGCTGCACCGATGAAGGCCAACATAGGGCATGAAGGGCTACCACCTATTGCTGCGAGATGTCTATATCCCACAATGAACATAGGCTAGGAGGACTGCCCATCATCTGCTGTAGAAGTTCTCCAAACACAAGTTTAGGGCTACACAAAACTGCTCCTGGTTGATCAAACCCTTGACCTCTAGCAACCACCGAGGTCCATGAAGATGGTGCACGCCGGGCCTCAACATGGGTACTATCACACTATCCTCCAACATACCATAAATGCACAATCCACGTTCACACTTGGCCCACTCTCACATTGCCCTCCAGCAGACCACGAGTGACCAATACTTGTTGTAGCATCTACCTCTAGCTAGGGCATCCTCACACTTAGGAAATCCTCCTCGTGGCTACCAAGAGACTTCTCTAATAGTCCTGTCCTAGGACACCCATTACTTCATTGCGAGATCTGGTCCTAGTTGGGGTTTCTTAACACCCAAGAGAACCCCAACACATGGCTCCCACAGGTTGCATATGAATTTTATCCTATCATCAATCATTACACTGGTTAGGGCTTCTAACCAACACATTAGCCCTCCCTTCTTCGCTTCCGCAGGCTGTACTAAAATGTTCCAACTGTCCAAACTAGGACCAACAATTTAACACAAAAACATACCTTCTCATGTGTTGGTACCTTGTTGTATTCTACAATCTAGTTAGGGCTTAGCGACAATCCATGTCAGCCCTCTCAACACTTGCTAACAATCATTTCTATCAATGTGGCTTGCCTTCACCCTAGAGTTTCTCCGCTACGCTGATTGTCTCTTAGTTATGTTGTAGGAATTAGGGCATCATTCAATTCTGAGTACACAGAACTCCCAGGCCATTAGGCCTTCTATGACATTCTGATATGTTGCCTTGTTGACTAGACAAACTTGCTAGATAGTTCCTGAACAATTGAAGCTTGCATGACAAGTTCTGTTTTCTGGTTTGAGCGTTGCTAGACATACAATTTGTGCAATCTACAGATTTGTTCTGCATGCCCGGAATAATATCTTCTTTGCAACAGAAAGGCGTGCAATCCATAGTAGGTATTTGATACATACCTTGTCAAAACATGGACTGTCCTTTGTGCCAACGACTCCCTAATATAGTAGCATACGCTTCCATTCTATCAGCGTACCAATTTCAGATATCTCCAGTCATGCTGCCCTCATCAGAATACTTACTAATGATCTAATCATGAATTTCCAAGTGTGTCCACCTTCTGTTGTACAAGGTCGTTTATGACAACAAGTCCAAGTCACATTGTCACCTTCGCACATCATAAAGATGACAAGCACATGATCCAAACACTGCCCCATAAATCATGGACCCAACACACCTCCACAAGACACTATTGTAATACAGTTTTCACTGTTAGATAGGGCATGTATTGCGGCCCCAGTTTCATCACACAGTCAGCAAAGAAACCCTTCTATGGTTACGGTTTACCTAGGAGGGGTTCCTTCAATGCCATACTGCCTCCTTAGGTTACTTTCCATTCTTTCACAACCCTCTAATTTGACCAAGCTGTGTGCTATGCCCTGTGGCCTAGCACCACAACTTCAAATCATGCCCAAGCCTACTTAGATAAGGCAACTTCCTTCTGTTGTCCTTCAGGACCTTCAAACAATATTTAAACCCTTAAATATGCCCAGACATTGCTTCAGATCTAGTGGTTGTCCTCCTGTGACAGAGCGGTCTTCTTCCTTGGCTTCCACATGCTGCTAGATAACTGATGAAAATCTGACCCTAAACTAGGATCCAACATACATCAAGATGCACCCAAAATGCATACTTCAGCTCCCTTTTTCAGGGTCTGCTCCACGCTGCAAATCTAGACTGGTTAGGGCACGACCCATAGTCCCTAACACCCTTTAATTTTGGCCCATAAATTCTCCTGAGAGTTGCATCTATCTCTTCCTTGAAGGTCATAAAACTTAGCCGTAGGTCTGAGCTGTTTCTAGCACTTAAGCAGTCCTCGAACCTCCTTAATCTCTACAGAAGGCTTCAGTGAAACCTCATAGGCCTTCAGCACTCTTTTTTATAGACAAACCACCCATCAAATAGTCCATAGAGACGTCTTTCCTACCTCGACCCTCTGAAAAGTCCATCGGCCCTCCTAAATTGACCCTAAAACAATCATCTATGCCTCCCTGTTCTTGAACTTCATTTGTTGCGGCTAAGACAGAGACTTAGTCTCTCCTCCATGAGCTATTCACTTGTGATTATGTTGCACAATGGATCAATAGATCATATATTTGCAATTAAACACAAATTGGGCATTGTCTTCCCCATAAAGCTTTGATACCATGTTAATTTCTGAACATGTTCTATGCCATCTCAGATTAGGGCACACAATACTGAAGGAGATAGAACATATTAATAGATCGATGGAAGACAAGCCAAAAAAAAGATAATGAATGGTGGCATTATAGCAATCAGCAGGATGCTTCTACCAGCAAAGTCTCCAATAGGTCATTCAACCAAGCATGTCACACATAACCCCAGAACAACCCAAACAAAGAACACTCCATAAATACGCAGCACCAAGAATGCAACTCCATCGCTATCAAGAGAGAAGAAAATCCTCCACACAATGTGTGTCTAATGAACTCCAAGTCTCTCCATTATATAGGCATGTTTGGGGGTGTGTGACATGCCCTTTAAGACATTTAAGTCTATATTATATTCCAGGCCAACCTAGCACATAAGTGGAATAAATTCAAATTCCCTCTTAATTAGGGACCTCCAAAAACAATGGTGAGACACCTAGTTGCTCATGAAGAATTCCTGTCCTCGATGTCATGGATTTTTATATTGAGGAATATCCAACTTTTAGCTTTATAGGGCACAAATCATCCATCACTTTCATCCCGAGTCATGTCAGCTATCAGAAAGTGATTCATCAGACTTCCTTATCTGGTCCACTGTTATGCCATGCTGCTTTCCTTGGAGTACTCCACCAAGGGTTGAGCCCTCCAATCTGTATCCAAACTCATCAGAGACAACGTGGCTGGTCTGCATGAAAGTGCATCAGTTACCACGTCAATGTCAAAGTCACAAGCCTGGATCTTGCTGATCCACTTCTGCTGCCTCTCCTGTAGCTGTTTCTACTCCAAAAATAACCTGAGGCTGTTGTGATCAGTCCTCACCCTGAACCTGTTACCCAGTAAGTACTATCGGAATTTGGCCAATGCATGCATAATGGCCAGCATCTCCTTGTCGTATATAGGATACAACCGCTCATGAGGAAGGATCTTCCAGCTCTCATAGGCTATAGGGTGGTCTCCCTGCATCAAAAATGCATTTATCCCCTCTCCCAATGCATCACACTCCAAAACAAAAGGTTGCATAAAATCTGGCAACGCAAGCACTGGGCAGCTGCTCATAACCTCCTTGAGCTTGTCAAAGGCCCGCTGCACTGCATATGTCCAACTGAATACCCCTTTCTTCGTCAAATCTGTAAGGGGCGCAACAAGCTGAGAGAAACTCTTGACGAAATTCCTATAATAAGTGCAGATACCAACAAATCCTCGAAGTTCTGTCACGTTTCTCGGCTCTGGACAATCTCTAATGGCCCTGATCTTTTCCTCGTGGACCCTCACATCGTCCACTCTTATGATGTGACCCAAATACAACATCTCCTTCAAACCAAACTCACACTTGGAGAGCTTAGCATAGAACTGTTGCTCCTCCAAGATATGCAACACTGAATCTATATGCTGGAGATGCTCCTCCCAAGTCCTGCTATATATCAGTATATCATCGAAAAAGACCAACACAAACTTCCTCAGATGACTGCGGAAGATATGGTTTATGCATGACTGGAAAGTAGCTGGGGCATTGGTTAGCTTGAAAGGCATAACCAAGAACTCAAAGTGGCCATAATGGCACCTGAAAGCGGTATTTGGGAATGTCCTGTTCCCTCACGCGAATCTGGTGGTACCCGGATCTCAAGTCGATCTTTGAGAAGAACTGTGCTCCTCTCAACTCATCCATCAACTCATCTACTCGCGGTATGGGGTACCTGTTCTTCATGGTCTTCTTATTCAGGGCCCTGTAATCAATGCACATTCTCAATGTGTTGTTCTTCTTCTTCACCAACACCACTGAAGAAGCAAAAGGACGGGTGCTAGGTCGAATATGTCCAAGAGCCAGCAACTCTTGGATGGCCCACTCAATCTCATCCCAATAGGCTTTGGGGTGCCTATAGGGTGTGGTAATAACGGCCTGGATGCCCTGCTCTAGCTCAATAGTGTGTGAAAACCCTTGATCTAGTGGTTGTCCCGGCGGTATCTCCCCAAACATCATATCATATCTGTCAAGGATGGCCCGTATATCTGGATGAACTGTCTGCCTGGTAGTCCCTGCCTCTAATGCCAGCAACTCAACCGCCCACTCTATGTCTCCCTTCCGGAAGTCTGACTCCATCCGGTGAGCTGAAACAGTCCGGGGCGGGTAAGTGTGCATCCCACGTATCTTCTCATGCTTCCCGGTCTTCTTATCATCCCACTCCATCTCCAAGGCCTCCCAATCTGTGGTGACCTTCCCCAAAGTAATCAGCCACTTAACACTGAGAATCCATCGAAGCTTTCTGTTGGTATGCCTCTCCGCTCAACCATATGTGCATCGATGAAGTTGTGGGTTGCCCCACTGTCTACCAAAACCGAAACTCGCTACCCCCGTATTGTCCCTCGGACACGCAGCGTCAAATACTTGGGTACTCCTCGCAATGCTGCAAGGGTTCCCCTTGTGGGTGCAAAAGCTGCACCTCCTGCTCCTAGAGGTGGAGGTGACAAATGGTCCTGCGCTGTTTGACTGTCTCTTGCCTCTTTATCCTCATACTTATCCTATTCTCTGATGCTCTCGGAGAAGACCTCGCTTAAATGTGCTTTGCCCACAGCACATCTGTGTCCTGGTGCCCACGACTCCTGACAGGTAAAGCACAAGCTCTTCTTCTTCAACTCCCTCCTGGCATCATCATCTAGCTATACCCTACCCTGATTCCCCTTTGGAGGTGGAATCCTCACATCCTTTCCCTTTGGCTGGAAAGCCTGTCTCTGGGGGTAAGGTGTCCTAGTCCTGGGTAAGGCATCCTGCAAATCCCGGGTCTTGCCAATGGCATCCTGGAGGGTGGCTGGTCTAGTGGATTTTACTAGACCCCGAAGTGGCTCTGCTAACCCCTCAAAAAACATGTAGATCATCCGTGCTGCAGATAGTTCTGGCACCATCACTGAAACCCTCAGGAAATCTGCAATATACGTCTCCGGGCTCCCGGTCTGTTTGAGCCTCGTCAGCTCAACAAAATGCTCCTCTGGATCCCTCCGGTCAAATCTCTCTATCAGTCTCCAGGTGAACTCGACATATGTGGTCACTGTCGAATGCCCAAGTGTCACCATCCCATGGAACCACCAGTCCTGGGCCTCACCATCCAAATGCAACGTAGCCACCTTGATGGCCTCCGACTCTGCCATCTAGTTAAGCTGGAAATATATATCCAGATTCTCCACCCAAGACTTTGTCCAACTTTTTGATGAGCCATCAAACGTTGGAAAATGGAATCAGCTTGTTGTACGCTATGTGTCCCCATCATGATAATGCCGGTGCCCTCCGTGATGATCACGAGGTCTGCTATCTTGTTGGAGCTGAACAAAATATCTGAATGAAAGGGCATCCCTGAACTCCTGCCCATATTCCTGGTACTCAGCAAAATAGTCACCCATGTGACCAGGCTCTGGCTCATGCTATACTCCTGCCCTTGTGTCTGCACCCAGAAAGGTGGGCATAGTGGAACGTGTGGGTGCATGTGATGCCTGGTGCGGAGTGGCATCTCACTCCGGAAAATGATGGGATGTGCCCAACCCCTCGCTAACATGGAAACCCCTTGGGGTTTCACACTGTCTAGCCTCCACAGCAGTGAATCTCTGACCCATCACCTCAATCTGTCTCGCCAGATCCTGTACTGATTTGAGGAGTGCCTCCCCAAACTGTTTTGCCTCACTATTATCTGCCATTGGCTTTTTCTGTTCTGCGTCCACCACCCTAGCAGAGTCACCCTCTCCATAGGTGTTCTCCAACCTATGCTCAATATCTCTGTACTTCCTACCTCTGTAGCAGATGTAGGGTTTCTCCCCCGATATCATAGACAACTAGCTCCACATGCTGAGCCAGATCTATGCTCTGATACCACTGTAATATCCCATTTTAGGGATATCTCTAAAACACAAGAAAACTCCAACCAAAGATGGACTGGGAGGGCATTTACTAGATATTTCACCTTTGAAAAGAGGGTGAGATCTAGAGGCTATCTGGCCCTTTCCAGACTCTATCTAAGAGTATGGGGAAAACACACCAAGTGGTATAGTACTGGAATGCTCAAGGAGAAAAATAACTGTAGTGCAAGCATACAATAGCATATATATATAGAACACGAACAGATACTCAAGAAATGCAAAGAGAATGCTGAGCCATTTTATTATGCTGAGAAATATAAGTGAGTACAATAGGTGATTAGAGTGATGGCACCTAGACTTGCTCAAGGCAAGCGAAGAAATACTCTCAGAATGCTGATGGAATGGCTGCTCTCTGATCTGCGTCCTAGCTGCTGGAAAACTGCCTTGTAGTTGCTACTGCGGGAACAAGATGAGTATTTGGGGCTGCTCCCCTACTCGGAATAAGCTGAAACTTTGGAATTAGCTTCTACTCACCAAACCCAGAAAAACCCAAAGAGCATTTCTGGAATGACCGACCCCCGAAAATCACCCCCTTGAGGATCTACGCTATCCTCCAAGGCTCTGCGCTGAGGCTAAATGGAAACCACCAAAACACGACCACAAACTCTGCCAAAATCCTCCCACAGGCAAGGGCTGGCCCCTTTCTCAATCTCCAAGCTCAAAACCTTTGAAAGAAACCCAATTTAGAGCTCCCCAGAAATGGATTGTGTCCTCCCTCTCAGGACTGCGCAGTCTATGGATGCACTGCTCCTCCGCAAAAGCCAAACTCCAATCCTCCTGCAAAATACTGATGGGGCAACCTCACCTGAGCAGGCACTCGAAGTACCCCGGGGCTGAGGATGAGATCTCCGAACGGAGACACTCGGTGCACTAAACAGTGCTGTAGACTAGCTAAACAACCAACGTGCTCAAGAAGTCGAAATGACCAGCTCAATATCATAAACATCGAATGAACAAAATGAGGAGGCTCTCCCTCTATATAGCATTAGCCTCTCTCAAACCCTAAGGCTCACCTCCTCCAACGTAGCCTCCCTTTGCCACGTGCTCCATCTTGGCCTGCACAGTCCCTCCATGTGGTCTACGTGGGCCCCCTCTCTACGTGGTGTCTTGGCCCCCTTGGCTCACTTAAGTTACAACGTGTGTCTACTAGGGAGTGCACTTTTTATTTTTTGAGTGAGTTATGTCCCCCTCTACTCACTTTTATTTATAATCTAACTACATAAGGCAAAATTGACCAAAGTCAAATATTCCAATTAGCCATTGCTAATTGGGAATATTACATTTATACTTCATTGTTCCTTCACCGAGTCCCTTCTTCTTTGATGATTGTAATAGAGATCGAGCCCATCACTTTTCTCTATCCGAAAAATATTTGAGTTGTTGTTGACTGTGATCTAAT
Organism: Pinus albicaulis; assembly: GCA_034641835.2. Classification (NCBI taxonomy): domain Eukaryota; kingdom Viridiplantae; phylum Streptophyta; class Pinopsida; order Pinales; family Pinaceae; genus Pinus; species Pinus albicaulis. Next base: position 101,609 of record JAXQQM020076350.1, read on the forward strand.
CCTTAAGTGCCACTTAATATGCCCTTCTTTGACTGCCACCTTAGCTCTGATACCATGTTGAGAATCTTTTAGGGCTGTAGTCTAATAAAATTCTCTTCATGCTAATTTCTTGTGATCTTGTTTATGTATATTCTTCTTTAATATTTCATCAAGTCAATTATCAAATTACTCAATCAAATGTATAGAGATAGAATTATTTTTCACTTGTAACTGAATTTCTTGACAATTAGTTAACTAATCTCTCTTCAGTTCACTTTTTATCTATCTTTAGTATCAACTAACTTATATATCTCTTTGCAGATGCAATTTCAAAGGACCTTGGAACATATTATCAAATGGACAAAAGAAATTGGATGAAATTGAAAAACAGGTATAGTTTGTATATTTGATTATTCATCGTGATATGTGAAAAATGTATAAGTGGTAACTTTTTCTCAATTAAATTTATATGACTTGTAAATTGGTTATGTGCAGAACACTAAAATAATATAGAGATGGGGTTGAGGAATTCTTAAAGTTTGCCGAGGAGCAATCAAGGAATAATATGTCCACAAAATGTCCATGTAATAAATGTGGCATAGTGAAAGTACAAACATTTGATAAAGTACGAGAGCACTTGATTTGTGATGGTATAATCAAACAATATAGCATTTGGTATTTCCATGGAGAGAGCATTCCCATTCAGGTATCGTGAATTTTTTTTGAATTGATCTAGTTTCACTCTTATATGTTTTACAATAAAAAAATCACTTACTTTTATATGTGCAAACTTCAATTTTTTTTTTATTTGTCTCCTTTAGATTCCATCTATTATTGGCAAGGACAGGCAACATTCTGAAAATGAGCCACATGAAGTTCTCGAGCATATTTCATCTCAACTGGTAAGCCATTTCATATTAGTCAAGGGTCCTATTTGACTAGGTTGACCAAATGCTATTGATTCTAATTTTCATAAAAACCATAAAATTATTAACATAAATTTTGATTTTCTTATTAATAGGGTTATGAACATGTTGTGGAACATGATTATGATAATCAAAGTGATGAGCATGAAACATTGTTTAGGAACGATAGTCAACCTCTAATTGATGATGATGATGATGCAACCATTGTCGGTGATCAAATGCTTGAAATAGTGAATGATGCCAATCGATGTCTTAATCAAAACATCAATGAGAGTTGTGATAATTAGGGGTTGCATCAACAAATGTACTAAATGAAGTTAATGAATATAAGAAGCTTATCAAAGATGCCAAGAGGCCATTGTACCCAGGTTGTGTTGACTTCACAAAACTGTCAGCCACTGTAGAATTCTACAATCTGAAAGTGAAGAGTGGATAGTCTGATACAAGTTTTGACCAAATGTTTAAATTGAAAAAAAAGGTGCTTCCTAAAGATAACACATTTCCAGATTCTGCATATGCTGCAAAAAATCTGATAAAATCATTGGGGTTAAACTATGATATGATACACGCATGTCCAAATGATTGCATTTTATATCGAGGAAGTTATGAAAGTAAAGATCAATGCCCAACATGTGGAAAATCTCGATGGAAGGTGGATGCTCAATCTCAAAAGGTGCGTAAAGGTGTTCCAGCCAAGGTGTTAAGATATTTTCCCATAGCACCAAGGCTAAAAAGAATGTATAGGTATGATCTTGAACACTATAATTTTATTCAAGTTTTCCCCTTCTTGCATTATCTTTACCATTTTTCATAGTGTTATTATATGATAATACTTTATATAAATGATTTTTTTTTTCATTATAGCTCTACAGATATGTCACAAAAAATGAGGTGGCATCATGAGAATGCAAGCAATGATGGTCAAATGCGCCACCCTGTTGATAGCCCAGCATGGAAAACTATTGATGACAAATGGCCTAGTTTTTCTAGCGAACCTCGCAATGTATGACTTGCAATGGCAGTAGATGGATTTAATCCTTTTGGAGACTTGAGCAGCACATATAGTGTTTGGCCTGTAGTGTTAGTTACATACAACCTTCCACCATGGTTGTGCACAAAAAGGAATTTTTGTATGCTAACATTGTTAATACCTGGTCCCAAGCAACTAGGAAATGACATTGATGTGTATTTGGAACCCTTGGTAGATGAACTAAAGGAATTATGGGACCAAGGGGTATGGACATATGATGCTTATAGTGAGACATCATTTAACATGAAGGCAATTCTTATGTGGGTGATCCATGATTTTCCTGCTTATGGGAATATGGCTGGTTGCACAACAAAAGGCTATAATGCTTGTCCCATATGTGGGAGGAACACAGAATCTGAGTACCTCAGTTGTAGCAGGAAATGTGTGTACATGGGACATAGGAGATTTCTTCCTCAACGTCATAAGTTTTGCTCACAAAAGGCATCGTTTAATGGGAAGGAGGAGCATCGTTATGCCCCTCCAATTGTAAAAGTGTCAGATATTTTTAAGGAAACAAAGGGAAAGGAAGCAATATGGGGGAATATTGAATCAAATAAAAGGAAAAGAAACAGTAAAACAGGTGAAAAAACTGATGTTGTGGTGTGGAAGAAACAATCAATTCTATTCAATCTACCATATTGGGAGGTATGTAGACCCATGATCAACCATGCCTAATTATCGGACACAACTTGCTTAGTTGACCTCATTGTGATTAGATGTCTTGGTTGAATTGATTGTTTATCTTTTTTTCCATATTAAATATTGTTCTGATATTCTTGATGTGTTGGAATGCAAAAACTCCTAATACGCCACAATTTAGATGTAATGCATGTGGATAAGAATGTGTGTGAAAGCATTTTTGGAACCCTTCTGGATATAAAAGGGAAGTCCAAAGATGGGAAAAAATCACGTGATGACTTGCAAAAAATGGGCTTGAGGAAATCACTATGGCCAGAAGTTAAAGGACATAAAATATTCCTTCCGCCTGCACCACATACTCTTTCAAAGAAAGAGAAACATACCCTATGTCATGTTCTTTTCATGTTAAAGGTACCAGACGGTTACAACTCTAATCCAAAAAATCATATATCCATGGAAGAGCTTAAGTTCCATGGTATGAAAGCACATGATTGCCATATTTTAATGCAACAACTCCTCCCAGTGGCTTTGCGTCATGTGTTACCAATTGTTGTCCGAAAGACGCTTTGCAAGCTTTGTTACTTTTATAGGCAAATCTGTGCAAAATCAGTTTCAGTAGAGAGTCTTGATAAGCTGGAAAATGATATTGTGGAGACATTGTGCTTTCTTGAAAAGTACTTCACTCCTTCATTATTTGATATAATGTTGCATTTGAATGTACATTTGGTATGTGAGCTTCAATATTGTGGCCCAGTTGCATGTAGATGGATTTACCCCTTTGAGAGGTACGTGAAACTTTACTTTTTATCAAGACAACAAATATTTTTTTTGAAAGATTTTGACATTACTTAATTTTTTTGTTTGTTAATTTTGTAGGAACATGAAAGTATAAAAGAGTTATGTTAAGAACAAAAATAGGCCTGAAGGATGCATTGCTGAAAGCTATACTGTGGAGGAGTCAATAAAGTATACACATGGTCAAAATGAAGTGTGGGATGAGGAATTTGAAGAAGTTATCCTTGATGGAAAGCCATTATCTGCTCCAATTCCTTCAGAATTGGATGGCATTAGTTGGGAACAAGCCCATAGGTGGGTTCTATTTCACAAAAACGAAGTTGATCCATGGACAGAGTAAGTTATATATTTGGCCTATAATCTTTTTGTTTGTTTGTTTAAGGTTGTTTAAGGTTTAAGATATTTGACCTTTAATTTTTTTTTATTCATATTTAATCAAAACATATAACCACCATATCTATTGTCCATAATTGTTGAATTAGGATGCACAAAATGGAGATTGCCAACTCAATTACCCAAATGAAAAAAGATGAATATCTATTGCAGAAACTCCACACCCATACATTTACTAGCTGGTTAGAACAACAGGTAAGTACATTATTTATATTATAAGTGTACTTGAAAATCATTACATGGGAATATTATCATGCAGGAAATTAAATATTTTTTTTAGAGGTTGAATGTATGAATTCTAACTACATTTAAAAATCTAAAACTTTATAGGTGGAGGGAGATGGAAATGTGTCTGATACACTTAAATGGCTAGCGCGTGGTCCCAGGAAATTCGTGAATAAGTACAAGGGATACCTAACCAATGGTTATAGATTCCATACAAAAAGCATAGAGAATGAGAGAACCACCCAAAATAGTGGCGTGTGTATGGAAGCTCAAACAATGATGAGGTCAAGTTCCAAATATGCAAAACCTATACTTCAAACCACAACATTTTATGGAGTGGTAGAAGAAATAATTACATTGGAATATTTTTGTATGGAGTACACATTGTTCAAATGTAATTAGATTGATGTATACAATAAGAGAGGGATCAAAACTGATGATTTGGGTTTTACAATGGTGAATATGAAGAAATTTTTAAGCCAAAATCATTGACAAGATGATCCATTTATTCTAACATCACAAGCTAAACAAGTATTCTATGTACAAGATCCACTTGAGACTGATTGGTATGTAGTGTTAACATGTCCTCCAAAAGGATTGAGAAATAATGCATCATATGAACCCGAGTATGCAGATTTTTCACATGTTGTGCACTTTCAAGAAACAAAATGTGTAAGTGAAGAAGATATAGCTGATGTCGATGTCAATGTTGACGTGAACGTGGATTATGTCCGTTCAGATTGTGAAGGAATATGGTTGAACCTTAAGAAATAAAACATATTGATTTTTCTATTTTGTTTCGAGAACTCCAAAATTGATATTTGGTTATGAAGAGAGATTCCTTTGTTTCTTATCTATAAAATGTTTTAGGCCCATTTAGTAGATATATTTTTAGTCCCTGCCAATGACAGTGACTATTGTTTTCGGATTGCACCATTAATCTTGTCCATACAAAAAATTGAACACATAAAAAATTGATATGTTCGAAGTTTTTGCAATTTTTATATTTTTTAAGATTGAAATGAGAATTTTCTATATTATTATTGGATCATAGCCCTAGAAATTACTCATTTAAAAGAACCCAGAAAATACAAATTTCTTGGGCACATGCCATTTTTTAGCCTTCTTCTGCGACTATTGGTTTCAAAACGAACTATTCAGTTGTGGGTTGCAAAAAAAACTATGGAGATAGACGAGTGCAATTATTGGAAGGGAAAAAAAGGAGCATAAAGAATCTGAGCATATTACTGGACGGTCAATTGGAGGATTCGTTAGCTTAAGCACAGTTAAGCTAATCATTCTACATTTTCCTCCATGCAGGTCAGCAAAAACCACGATGAACATTTACAAAAACGTAAGTGCCATTCTCACATCTCAGTTTCTTTGCCAACAATGTTGTAGGATAATATCTACCTTTAATCTTAATATTTATTGTTTTATTTCCTAAAGGTTCTAGCTTTAAGAGACTGTATAAGCTAATAATTCTACATTTTCCTCCTAGTCCTTGAGATAATACTAACTGGTATTCCATCTCCATTCTTGGTGTTTACTGGTGCTTTAAAATAGTACATTGACATTCTGATATACTGGGGATTTACAATTGTAATTCAGATCTTCTTGTGCTTCTTTATGTATTTTCCATCCGTGCAGTGATTGTTTTTCTCCAACTGATAAATTGCTTCTTCCAACAGTTAAAAAAAAAATGACTGTAAACTTGCCATTCAAGTATAATTGTTTATTTCCTTGGAAACTATGTAGGTGCTTGATAAGGATGGTGACTTTCTTTAAAAAGGTAACCTGGAAAGTGGTGCAAGCTGGTCAGTGGAATTGGGTTGTCAAACTATGGGGTGCCCTATCATAGTGGAGAACATGAGTCAGCCCCAAGAATCACTTATAGAGGTCAGTTAAATTGTTAGATTAACAGGGTTTTTATATGCACTCAATAATTCAATTTTGTTATTTTGAGACATGTTTTAAAGTTGTCATGCTATATTCTGTTGGTTTTCACCAATTTTGTAGATGCTATGTGAGAAGTGGGGGCTCTTCCTTGAAATGGATGACATCATTTGAGGCTTGGGGTTTATGATTTTAAAGGGAGTCATGGAAGCTCACAGTGACAAGATCTGGGATCGCTTTGTTGTTGAGGTAATGCCATAGTTGCAAAGACCTTTCATTCCATGTAAAGCTTCCTCTTTTGTTTGTGTTTGGTTGCTTGGACAGACCATAGACTTCAAGAATTGGCATTGTGATTTATAATGAGAACAGAGTATGCAATTTATTTGAAGGCTGCATGTGTTTCTAGAGACCAAACAAATTGCATGGTTGATGCTTAATAACTATCACTTGGAGATTGTTCTTGGGAATTTGATTGTGTAGGGTTGTAGACCATAATATATTATAGCTATAAACCTCTATATTACACCATATGTGCTCTATGTTCTGGCATTTAAAATTCTGAAGGCACCATAGCCTGATTTGTCATGTTGTGAAATTTGGCAGTTTCACAATATTTTTGCACAGTACTGGCTTCCTGGATTGGAAGTGAAAATATAATGATGTAAAAATATCAATAATGTTCTAATAACTACAGAGAAATTTGAAAATCACAATTTTGATCTTTAGTGAGCCCTGGACATGCATGCTATTAAAGACTACTTGCACTTAGCAAGAGACAGGTAAATCAGTGAAACTGTTTTGGTAGACTTAGTACTCTCACTTGAATTTGTACATTAGAATTATGGAACTGTAGGAAGATGCACAGGGAGAAGCACTGTAGCACTGTATTTTATTACTTTTCCATAGGTACACCGTACATCTGTAGGAGGCTGTGCGAAATCAGGTCAGGCTATAAGTTGTAACACAGATTTGAACCTGAGAAATGCAAATTTGCCACTTGGCATGCAATTTTGACACCTTGGGGTGCATTCTAATTATGGAATATGATGTTCCATGGCATATAGGATAGCCCCTTTTCCTGATCATCCATCAGGTTTTCTATTTATGTACATGGCATGCAGTTTTTAATTCAAGTGGACATTTTGGCACTATGAAAATAATAGTTGGTTCTTGCAGTGTCAACTTCATAGGAAAGAATTCAGATTATTTCAAACTCAATGTAAGAAGCTATTCCGAGATCCTCGAATGTACTATTTCACTGTGTATACATATTACTGTTTTGACCTTATTTTGTGCTTTGATTGTAAATACTTCACTGTACATGTCTCTGACTTCTGTTGATCATTTCTGCGAGACCCTATGTGATACCATCAATCTGAAATGGCATACTTCTTATCAAGCTGTGATGGCACCGAACCAGTGAGACCTTTCTCACTGTGGTAGCACGAAACAGTGATAGATTTTTCACTGTGGTAGTTCCAAATTGTAGTGTCATACTTATCATGTGATGGATTATACCGAGACTGTTGTTGACCTGTGATTATAACACTGAAGATCTTCACTGTAATACAGATTATACTGATATCTTTTTGTCACACCGAGCCTTAACTGTAAATACACCTTTATAACTCATTCTCCTCACTGCTGTGTTATCGAAATAATCTTATAAGAGTAGTAATAAATTGAGGCAGAGGTAATTTCAACACTGTGATGTCATTGAGACTGAGATGTTACCGAGATCCTTCTTTTCATAGTGACAGAGATTGACCTTTCTTGTGAACTTGCACCTAGCTTAATTATGGGACTGTCTTACTATGATTTGAGCCCTTTTGACATAGGTCTTTTTAGAATGTTTTGAGTCCTTTCAAACTGCCTTTGATCATAACCATAACTCTGACAACATGTTGAGAATTTTTAGAGCTTGTGTTTAATACAAAATTCTCTTCTTAATAACTACTTGTGAGCTTGCTTATGTGTTCTTCTTTAACTTAGTTACTCCATCATCAAGTTAGTTATCAAAGTACTTAGTCAAAATGTTGAAACAAAATTATTTACACTCGTAACTGAAGATCTTATAATGTAGTTAGGAAGGTAAATCTCTGATTTACCTTCCTCACTTACAACTCCTTTAAGGTCGGCACATCTTATTACAATACTGTCTTGAAGTTGGCAAATTCCTTCAATAGATATATCTGCACTATATGCTTTTGCATCTATCCGCAGTCCAGCTCATGTAGCTTCCTCAGATTATATTCCCGTACCTTTAAATTTACATCAAAATTCCATTTTAGATCCACATTTTCTTACCCTTCTTTCCATGATGTTTTCTTCAGACTTTACCTTGATATATCCGCACTGACTCAGACCCAAAATCTACAAATTTGTTCTTTTATTTTAATGCTTTATACTTTACTGTAATACTTGCTCCTTTTTCCACGCTGTATTAACCTCAGTGTAATCCGCAAAACTTGTTCCTTTTGCATGTTATATAAACTCAGTATCATCCGCAGATATGTTCTCTTAACCACAACATATGTACGGTATATATAGTAGTTCTAGCCAAGTAATTAAGTCGACCTTATAGCCATTAAGTAGGCCGACTTTAACACTTGTTTGTAGGCCGACTTCATAGGCATATCTTCAACGTTTGTAAGCCATTCTTCTGCAACATCCTGGAGGGTATTCTTCACGCCTTTTACATGACTCTTAATTACACTAATGTACCTAATAGATATCAAGAAGAAGTCTATAGACCTATACTAAGAATCTTGCTCATGGAACCCATGAAGCAAGTAAACCAAAAATTAATTTTATTATTATTGAATTCATCTTTACATAAGTACATAACTAGCAATTGCTCCTTAAAAGGAGCAAAAGGACACTGAAGGAATTAAACCACTGCTTAATACTTTGGCAATTATCACCAGCAAACGAACTCAACGTTACACCAACCTCTGTAAGCATTGGTTGCGAACGAACTCAGCGTTACACCAGCCTCTGTAAGCATTGGTTGCTGGGTCTAATCAGGTTTAAGATCTTCTAAAAAGTCTAATTAAGGGAAAACCGAAAGGAAAATGTTCATTGCATGATGGCATTCTGGAAATTTGAGAATGAGATCCACTTGATCTTTAAGACAAATTGAAAGTGTTACGGGGATAAAAGGAAAAAAATGGAGATAATAAAGGAAAATGAATGACATACATAATTCTCACATCAAGCTCTCCTGCTTTTGACTAGGACAATGAAATGGAATCACTTTTCAAAACTGGAACGCTAAAATGCAGCTAATTGGGTCCTTTCCATGGTCAACCTTTTCCCTACAAAAATGCTATGTTTAAAATTTTTTACTTAGAAACATTTAAACAATTTTGTTTTCGGCCAGGAACTATCCGTTGTTACCATGGACTAAGACTGTTGGGAAGTTAAATTGGTTGGCACTACTGTATGCTATTACTGTAATTTAAAATTGAGGACAAGAATAGAACGTTGTCATTATTTTCAACGATTAAAGTTAAAATCCCTTTTCGTTCCCAATAATATCTTTAATTTTCTAAGGATAGGTGGCTTTTGGTGCAAGCTGCACTGATTTCTCAATATTTTCAGGTTCCTCTACCAATGGATAAGTCTTATCAATATCTCCATTCGCTGCTGCCATGCCTGTTTTGGCTATCTTCATAATGTCTCTACAATCATCAATTCACTTTCCCACACATTCAATATTAATTCATTAGATTGTTGTTTAAGATGAGGCTTCTAATCTGTGTCGATCTGTGAAGTGCCCAATAAAATAAGAATGAGAAATGCTTTCCCTCATTTTACATTTAGACTTGATTATGAAACTAAAGACATTGCATAACTACAATTCATTTCCCAACAGAGTTATACGATACACATTAGCTATTTACTGATAAAACTATGAAGACTTGTAATAGCTCACCTTTTGGAAAGGGAAAGGTCCTATTGAAGTAGACATATTTTTAGTCTCTGAGTTTTTCATTGCATCACATTCACTCAAATTAGCAATAACAGATTACAAAACTAAAGACATTGTAGAGCTAAAATTCATGTTCCAACAGAGTTATACTATGCTTGGGTGTTAGATATTTAGTGATCAAATAATTAAGACTTGTAATAGCTCACCTTGTGGAAAGGTAAAGGTTCTATTGAAGTAGAAACTTTTTTAGTCTCTGATTTTTTCAGTGCATCACTTTCACTCAAATTAGCAATGGCAGATTTTTCAAACTTCTTAGAATCTGTCAATAATGAAACATTCAGATCCTGGACATTTTCAAGAGTAAAAATATCAGTGCCAAGTGATTTCCTAATTTGTGATCCACTATTATGATAGTGAGTGGCTTGCTCACATGCCTTTTCAACTTGTAAGTTGGCAAGAAGAAAAGCATGCAGTGTCTGTGTTGCCACTTCCTCATAACCTGGGTAATTAGAAGTACATGTTATTACACAGAATGCACTTCCAACAGACAAATGTTTTTCAAGTGATGTTTTTCATTTGTGTGGAGAAGAATGGCCACCTTCTTTTAATTCACGTGCTTGTATTGCAGATAACGCTTTTTTTGTGCACAATTAGCTTTACTTGGCTCAGTAATGTCTTTATTGTATAATACAGTACTCACTGAAGTTGTCCTGAGGGAAACAATGTAGCCTTGAAATATCCTCCGGTTCTTGAACTTCAGAGGCCATAAATCGAGTTGTTACACTGCCCATGTAAATTATCTCAGCTTTCTCCATATAAGAAGCTAGTTTATGGTTACATGTATGTGCCATATTTTCACTAGTCCATGGTAACATAAAAGACTCCTCTTCTCTCTGACTCAAGGTTGTTGATGACAACTTTGTAACACTTACCTGGGCATACTTAGGAGTTTTTTTTTTCCAAACACACTCATTATCGTTCACCATTTCCACATCTCTGACTGCAAACTCCTCTTCCATGACATTTTTATAAACAGATCCCGAATCTTTCAACAACTAATTATTTTCATTGTGCCTGTTAACTAGAATTTTGGTCAGAGATTTTCATTTGGTAAGCACATGAGCAGTCTAAATTGAGAGTTTAGAAGCATTTGCACAAATTCTGGAGTTGTTGCTTCTGACCATACATTTAAAGGTCTCAAATTGCTTGATTTATATGTATTTGCACCCATTTAAAGGTCTCAAATTGCTTGATTTAAAGGTCTCCTCCTCATGATGTACTATTTTGAATATTATATTCTTTGCATATCAAACATTATAAAGCCTCTTGCACACTGTTCTCATCTCTTTTATTTGAACATAATTCCGATAATCATTTCATTCATGAAGAAATGATATGTTCATGTGAAACCCTGTCCAGCTACTTCTCTTGGCTAATTCCATCACCTACATCCCATAGAGAATCCGACAATTGAATGTCGACTTGACCAAAGGCATTGCTTACTTCCTGCTGAGTTTGAACAAGAGAATCAAGATCTCTCCTTCCAGGGGTCATTACTCTGTGCTTTGAACTTGAAGTTTGCCTCTTTTCCCTTCTCTTCTATCCCGAGACCCCAAAAACTTGTTGCAGCCCATCCTTTCTGTCTCCTCTGCCCACAAAAATTTCAAAATCACTTCATCCTCGCCCTTATCTGCTCCTTCAGTTTGAAATCCAAAATCATCATTTCCACTATTCTTGTTTTCTGTGTTTACTTCTGTTGAATCTGTATTTTGTGCTAGGTTATGAGTATATTGTTTTAAATTATTCACTTCAGAACAAAGACCAATCATAAGAATATTATTATTTTGTGCAAGCCTGCAATCCATGACTGAGGAGGAATTGACAGCAAACAAAAAACCACATTGCTCAGAGGCATTCAACAAAATTGGCAGATCTTTGGTGTTTTTTCTCAAATTCACCACTGACTGTTCAGACGCTGGCTGATTCTTCTTACCTGTATTTTCAAACCCATCTCCCAAAATATATAGCCATCTAGAAGGTAATGACTCTTTGAACCCTTTGAAAATACACCACATAATAATCTCTGCCCAATTGTTTGAGCTGATTATCAACTCACCAATGTCTGGTCCAAACAAGTTTCCTTCAAGGATCAAATTAATTTCCTCTTCTCAAATAGAGTTTAGAAGCATTTGCACAGATTCTGGAGTTGTTTCTTCTGACCATACATTTAAAGGTCTCAAATTGCTTGATTTATATGTATTTGCACCCATTTAAAGGTCTCAAATTGCTTGATTTAAAGGTCTCCTCCTCATATGATGTAATATTTTGAATATTCTATTCTTTGCATATCAAACATTATAAAGTCTCTTGCACATTGTTCTTATCTCTTTTATTTGAACATAATTCCGATAATCATTGCATTCATGAAGAAAGGATATATTCATGTGAAACCCTGTCCAGCTACTTCTCTTGGCTAATGCCATCACCTACATCCCATAGAGAATCCAACAATTTAATGTTGACTTGACCAAAGGCATTGCTTACTTCCTGCTGAGATTGAACAAGAGAATCAAAATCTCTCCTTCCAGGGGTCATTACTCTGTGCTTTGAACTTGAAGTTTGCCTCTTTTCCCTTCTCTTCTATCCCGAGACTCCAAAACTTGTCAAGAAATTTCATCCTCTTTCCCTTCCTCCGCCCACCGAAATTTCTCAAGCATCAATATCTTCGCCTTCATATGCTCCTTCACAATGAAATCCAAATCACCATTTTAATTATTGTTTTTTTCCGTATTTTATTTCCGTTGAATCCGTATTTCAGGCTAGGTTATGAGTATATTGTTTTAAATTATTCACTTCAGAACAGAGACCAATCATAAGAATATTCTTATTTTGTGCAGGCCTGCAATCCATGACTGAGGAGGAATTGACAGCAAACAATAAACCACATTGCTAAGAGGCATTTAACAAAATTGGCAAATCTTTGGTGTTTTTTCTCAAATTCACCCCTGACTGTTCAGACACTGGCTGATTCTTCTTACCTGTATCTTCAAACCCATCTCCCAAAATATATAGCCATCTAGAAGGTAATGACTCTTTGAGCCCTTTGAAAATACACCACATAATAATCTCTGCCCAATTGTTTGAGCTACTTATCAACTCACCAATGTCTGGTCCAAACAAGTTTCCTTCAAGGATCGAATTAATTTCCTCTTTTCAAATAGAGTTTAGAAGCATTGGCACATATTCTGGAGTTGTTGCTTCTGACCATACATTTAAAGGTCTCAAATTTCTTGATTTATATGTATTTGCACCCATTTAAAGGTCTCAAATTTCTTGATTTATATGTGTTTGCACCCATTTAAAGGTCTCAAATTTCTTGATTTAAAGGTCTCCTCCTCATATGATGTACTATTTTGAATATTCTATTCTTTGCATATCAAACATTATAAAGCCTCTTGCACACTGTTCTCATCTCTTTTATTTGAACATAATTCCGATAATCACTGCATTCATGAAGAAATGATATATTCACATGAAAACCTTTCCAGCTGCTTCTCTTGGCTAATTCCATCACCTACATCCCATAGAGAATCCGACAATTGAATGTCGACTTGACGAAAGGCATTGCTTACTTCTTGCTGAGATTGAACAAGAGAATCAAAATCTCTCCTTCCAGGGGTCATTACTCTGTGCTTTGAACTTGAAGTTTGCCTCTTTTCCATTCTCTTCTATCCCGAGACTCCAAAAACTTGCTGCAGCCCATCCTTTCTGTCTCCTCTGCCCACTAAAATTTCAAAATCACTTCATCCTCGCCCTTATATGCTCCTTCAGTTTGAAATCCAAAATCATCATTTCCACTATTCTTGTTTTCCGTATTTACTTCTGTTGAATCTGTATTTTGTGCTAGGTTATGAGTATATTGTTTTAAGTTATTCACTTCATAACAGAGACCAATCATAAGAATATTCTTATTTTGTGCAAGTCTGCAATCCATGACTGAGGAGGAATTGACAGCAAACAATAAACCACATTGCTCAGAGGCATTCAACAAAATTGGCAGATATTTGGTGTTTTTTCTCAAATTCACCTCACTGTTCAGACGCTGGCTGATTCTTCTTACCTGTATTTTCAAAACCATCTCCCAAAATATATAGCCTTCTAGAAGGCAATGACTCTTTGAGCCCTTCGAAAATACACCACATAATAATCTCTGCCCAATTGTTTGAGCTGCTTATCAAATCACCAATGTCTAGTCCAAACAAGTTTCCTTCAAGGATCAAATTAATTTCCTCTTTTCAAATAGAGTTTAGAAGCATTTGCACATATTCTGGAGTTGTTTCTTCTGACCATACATTTAAAGGTCTCAAATTGCTTGATTTATATGTATTTGCACCCATTTTAACTGAAAGATATATTGTGCAAAGTTGTTTCAAGCTCAAAAGTATTATCCTACCTATAGAAGCCTAAACCCCAATAATCCTTGCAGTGGCCACTTTCACCAAGTAGAATATGTGCTTCATCAACATCATCAATCCTCAAACCTCAATTTCTCTTCCAATTTTTTCTCTATAACAATTTTTGTGAGTCCTGCTTGCTGGACACCAATTACAAACTTTCTTTCACTTGAAAATTCACAACAATTGAATTTAAATTAGCCTCACATGGGTTGTATTTCATTTTTAGTATATTTTTCTTGATTATTTCTTTATACAATCTCCCCACTTCTCTTATCCATGTTCTGGCGTTTTGGTGCAATTGCTAGTTATAAGAATATTTAAGATTCTGGATCTATCGATCTGAGATGGATATTGCAATATAAATCTAAAAGATTCATGAGATTACTTCATGTTTGATCAGATTTTTTTAATGATAAATGTTATCTTGCAGGAAAATTTCAAAATTTGAAGTCATATGAATTCAGTACATTGATGCAAATTCATACGTTGATGCAATGTATATGATGGCAATTTCATTTTTTTACAGTTACTTTTAGTTTAATTATATCATTTAGCTCGATGCTTTCCATATATTTAAATAAACCTTGCTTTCCATATATTTAAATAAACCTTTCTTGTTTAACAAGACTTTGTCATTTCCATGTTTTAGTGAAACTCTTTATGGTTTGATACTCTCATACTACCTTTATCAAGTTACATGCACACTGATTAGAAAAAACAAGAGAATTTTGCTTGCCATGACTATGTTTCTTTGTCATTGTTGACTGAAGAAAGTCTTTTAGATAAGAAACTAGTTTCAAGGTTATGGCATAACTTGTCATATAAATTTAACAGAATTTATATCCAAAATGTTAACTTGTAAACTACTTAGTTGGTTTCAGGCTTTCCATTTAAAATCTACTTCAGTTTGAACTTTGAATAATTTGTTCCATAGACTTGAATATTAAGAGATTTTTGTGTAAGGATTAAAAATTAGCCCATAAGGCCTCTCAGTTATCCATTTATTTTATCTAATATAACATTTACTATTAAATTAGAACCACTCGGCACAAATACGTCATAGATCAAGATAATACTTTGTAGAGTGTCGTAGAATAAAAATAGGAGCAAGGACACTGAGTTCTTTCAGTTTTCCTGGTTCTTATTCCTTTGGTGTATCTTTGCACCCTTAGGAGCAATTGCTAGTTTAAAGTCTAATTCTTTAAAGGGTGCTAGCTCAATGGAAGAGCACCTGCTTTACAAGCAGGAGGTTGGTGGTTTGATTCCATCATGTCCTGATATTCATATATTGGGAATGACGAAGATCAGTTTTTGGTGACGAATGCTCTTTTGAACATCACCAATGAGCTTATGGTGACATTTTTCGACCCTCACCAAAATATGAAATGGTGACGGTCAACGAACGCCACCATATATACGCATCAATAGTGACAACCATTAAAGGTCAGTCACCATAAATCGTTGTTGTTTATATGAAATGGTGAGGGTCACTGTTTGTCATTATAGTCATTATTCGTGACAGACCTTGATGTCACCAATGCGTTTATGGTGACGGTCAATGAACGTCGCCATATATATGCACCAATAGTGACGGCCATGAAAGGTCCATCACAAAAAATTGTTGTTGTTCATATGAAATGGTGACGGTCACTATCCGTCATTGTAATTAATATTCGTGACGGACCTTGAATGTCACCACAACACATACTTTCGGCGACGCCACCTTTGGTGACGTTCAGTTTTTTGGTGACGGAGGCTATTTTCCATCACCATTGCTCATATGAAATGGTGACGGTCACTATCCGTCACTATAAATCATTATTGGTGACGGACCTTGAATGTCACCACAACACCTATACTTTTGGCGACGCCACCTTTGGTGACGTTCAATTTTTTGGTGACGGAGGCTATTGTCCGTCACCATTGCTCATATGAAATGGTGACGGTCACTATCCGTCACTATAAATCATTATTGGTGACGGACCTTGAATGTCACCACAACACCTATACTTTCGGCGACGCCACTTTTGGTGACGTTTAGTTTTTGGTGACGAAGGCTCTTTTGACCCTCACCAATGAGCTTATGGTGACCATTTTTGCCCCTCACCAATGTGCTTTTTTCTTGTAGTGATTTATTAAAGGACATTGTAACATATCTTGGATATGTGTGTATTGTGTACTTATAAATGTCTCTTTTTTAATGACCATGTGTTTTTTTCAATTATATACCAAATGTGCTCCCACCACACCATGTAAAGCGCAACTTGGTGAACTTCACATTTGCAACAAGTGGTGAACTTCACATTTTTATAAAATTAAAATGTGAGGACTTCAACAAATTTTTGTTTAAATGGAGTTTGTTTAAATGCAGTTTCACTTATTTTTTAATGATCATGTGCTTTTTTCAATTTTATACCAAGTGTGCTCCCACTATGTAAAGAGCAATTTGGTGAACTTATCATTTTTATAATTTTTTTTTTGCTTAAATTGAGTTTCACACATCAATTAGTGCTTTGAAAGTTGCATTCTACATAATTTGTGTACACTAAATTACATTAATTTTTTGAAATTTATTTTGTGTAAATGTCCACCAATAGATATATATATCATGGAGGATGAACGACGAAGATCAATAGAATCCCATATGGGGGATCAGGGATCGGGGGATGTTCATGGTATTTAAATATAATCTTAAATCTCCATACATGTGTGTACATATGGAATTGATTTTTTATTAACTTTGTGAGTTAAATTAGTTGTTAATAAGTTTCATTTTTTATTTTTTAGGAGATAAGAAGAGAAGGGTCTTTACTCCATCCATGGAGCATGCCCATGGTTCATGCAATTTAATCAATGAATATGTACATGTATTTATATGTACACATGAATGTATTTTTCAATTGATTATAAATTCTTATTTGTTTATGAAGCTTCTCTCTCGTCTTGAGACATTGGTGGTGGTTCAAATCCCCTTAGAGGGCCATCAATGAGTGGTAGCAGGTTGCGTGAATGTGGCGATATTCATTCCCTTGGAGGCCAATCAATGGATGGTGGTGCTAGTTCTCAGCAGGGTTGTTCTGGGTCTGGCTCTCAATAGTTTCAGGGTGGAGAATATGCTAGCTAACCACGTCGAGGTTGCCATCAATTTCAATATTTTTTTCATTGAATTTGTGCAAAAATTTTTTCATGTGTTTTTTCTAATATACAAAATTAAATATATATTTATGCAGATGCTGAAAATGTTCCAAATATTGGTCAAAATAGATGCAGAGCAGAACGCTACATTCAAGAAGAAGGTTTTCTACCCACCACAACTTATCCGGCCGACATTTCTGATATACCATGGGAAACAAACATGGCGCAATGCACCTTACAAAGGTGTCATAAACTTCATGCAAAATTGTGGAGAGATCTCGTGGCTTTGACTCTACCTGCTGAGAGTTGACAAAGCCTCGAAATAGTTACACATTCATTGGACGAACTTCTAAATGTGTACAAAAATCTTGGGCCAATGACTGATACATTTGTAGAAGTGATGAGAAAGAGAAAGGAAACAATAATGGGTCCCGATAAATGGGAGGATGTAAAACAAAGAGTTAAAAAAGATATGGTGAAGTTAATGTTTAATTTCAAGGAAGGGAAAAAAAGAAAAATGTTGAAGGTGCAATATTTCAAGCACCCAAATATAGCTCACTATTTGTATGATAGGCACCTTGCGGCCTATGGAAGGCTCCCATGGAACGACGAGGTTCCTATTTATTTTGCACAATTGTTTTATGCAGAATTTTTTTGGATATGAAACCCAACTACAATGACCTTCCGTAAGAATATTTTGGTCTGGAGAAAGGTCGATTGTATGACCGTAAGGGCACTAAACGAGATGTGGAGTTGCCTCGCCCTGGGCCACCATTGGTGAGTCGACCTTTTCGGGTCGAAACTCTGTGGTCAGAGATGGATGTGACTTCTCAAATAAGTCGAGAAGCAAGGGATGTCATGCTCAACAATGTTTATAATGGATTGGGTGGAGTCAATGTTTGTCTAAATCGACAAAGAGCACGTGAAAATGCACGTGCCAATTTTGTGTATTGTACAGATGAAGAGATTGACAACATGAATGTTGAATATCTCCGAATATATGCAAAAAATTGTTGCAATGGTTATCAAGACCTAATTCTTCACGAGGAAGAGGGCACGGGAACAGTATGTGTTAATGACCTTAGGGTTCAATTATTTTAACATGTATACATGTGTACAATTTGTAATAAATACATGTGTATGTACATGTATACATTTATTTGTATCTACATTAATCTAACAAAAATGTATCATTATATGTTAAAACACCATTTGTAGTTGTCACGCATCATGAGTGACGAAAATGTTAATATCACGTTCGGGACCTATGGTTCAAACAATGCAGATGGGTCTCACCATCAAGATATGTTGGCAAATGTTAGTGTTTTTTAAGTGATATTTTTAAAATAAATAATTGTGCACACATGTATATGTATGTATATATAATGATAAAATGTTTTAACAGATTCCGATTCCGTCCGATGTTTTTGGGATGGAGGTACCTTCTTCTTCCTTGGGAGATGTACCTTCTACTTCCTTAGGAGATGAGCCACAAGTATGGACAATTTTTCACTTTTAAAATTTATGTTTAAGTTATATATATATATATTCCACCTCAAAAAGTTCCATTAAAAATTGAGATATATATATATATATCTTGAGTTATTTTAAAATTTTTGAATTTAGGTTCCCATAAAATATTTCTTTAATCCACGAACTCTAGCAATGGAGATAGGAACATCCACACCATTTCAACCATTTCAACAAGTTGCTTTTAACATTTTTTTAATATTATTCAAAATAAGTTTATATATGTACACGTGCATTTTCATTTGGAATTTTTTAATATATATATATATATATATATATATATAACTGTACATGTATATTGTACAGTTTACCATTGCAGATGTTCCCATGGGGGGGGGGAACTTGTAGCAGGTGAACAAATGGAGAGGGAACCTCATGAGGTATTGCATGATTTTTTTTTTATATTTTGTTTTTTACATGAAGTTCTATATATATTCTCACTCATTTTTAAAACATCAAATTTTAATGTTCAAGTACATGTGCATTGTGTACAGGTTTCCCATGCTTCGCATGATAGTGCGCAGATTGAGACCCTAATAGGAAAGACACTACATCCATCTCTATTTGATGGACATGATTTGTAGATTTGATTTCAAGATTTAGATAGTCTTAAATTTACTTTTTTATATATTATCTAGATGCACTATCATATATATATATATAGCTTGATACAGTTTGATACTTATGAGATCTACAATTTTTGGGCATATTTTATTACAGTGTTAATATAATTTGTTTTGTTCCAAAGAGTTAAGTTTTGTATGGTTTTAGTACTTTTGGCATGTGAATGTGAAGTAATGTTGTTATATAATTTTTTTGGTTTTTAAAACTTTTAAGTTTTGGATAATTGAACTACTAGTAATGTTGTCATCTATAAATTAATGTTTTGCTTCGGAACTACATTTGGCATGTTATGTAATGATGTGTTATAATTTGTTTTTTTTTTTTTAATTTAAGTTTTGTTTTTCTTCTTAACTACATTTGGCATGTTATGTAATGATGTGTTATAATTTGTTTTGTTTTTAAAATTTAAGTTTTGGATGCTTGAAGTACATTTGGCATGTGAATTAATGTTGTGATCTATAATTTTTTGTTAAATTAAAAGTTCAGTTTTGGATGGTTTCAATCTACATTTGGCATGTGATATAATGTTAAATGATTTTATTATATAGTCAAACTATAATTGGCATGGCATGTGAGATAATGTTATGTATGATATAATCAAAATGTTTTTAAAACTCAAGTTTTGGATGGTTTCAATCTACATTTGGCATGTAATATTTAATGTTAAATGTTTAATGTTTTAATGTTGCATGATATATAATCAAAAAGTTTTTAAAACGTAAGTTTTGGATGGATTCAATCTACATTTGGAACATGTGATATAAAGTTAAATGTTTTTATTGGATAGTTGAACTATAATTGGCATGGCATGTGAAGTAATGCTGCATGATATATAATCAAAAAGTTTTTAAAACTTAAGTTTTGGATGGTTTCAATCTAGATTTGGCACATGTGATATAATATTAAATGTTTTTATTGGATAGTTGAACTACAATTGGATGGCATGTCAAGTAATGTTGTGATATAATCAAAAAGTTTTTAAAACCCAAGTTTTGGATGGTTGAAGTACATTAATCATGTGAAGTAATGTTGGGATATAATCAAAATGTTTTTAAAACTAAGTTTTGGATACCATTTTAATCTACATTTAATGTAATTCCCTTTAATTTTCATTTAATGTTAAATGTTTTAAATGTAAATCCCTTTAATTTTGATTTAATGTTAAATGTTTTAAATGTTTTGATATAATGTTAAATGTTTTGATCTAAGTTTTGGATGGTTTCAATCTACATTTGGCCTATGGAAGACTCCCATGTGAAGTATTGTTTTGATTTAATCAAAAAGAGTAAAGAAGTAGTTATATGTAAATACCTTTAATTTTGATTTAATATTAAATGTTTTAAATGTTTTGATATAATGTTAAATGTTTTGATCTAAGTTTTTGATTGTTTTAATCTACATTCAGTCTATGGACGACTCCCATGAGTAGAAATTGGATGCATTGCAGAAGGGGAGGTGGGGGTAGGAGTGGAGGGGGCAGGAGTGCCGGCTCTCGCCCGCCTCTTTCAATCCATGAAACAGGTGGGCACCCTCCTTCGGCAAGCAGTGTCGCACAATTTCACTTCACCAGTGCTATGGTCAGACCTCGAATTAACGCGACCATTTTTGTCTTTTTTCAGGAGGATCCCCAAGATGAAGGTGTATCTGGTTCCAGGAAGCGGCGAAGAAATTCCACCATCCCAACCCATCAACCCCAAGACACCAGGAAGTCGACAGCTCTTCTAGTCAAATCTAGGTCGAAGATCTCTAGCAGCGATGGCACAAGTAGCGACAGCTCGACCTGTGTGGAGAAAAAGTTCAAAGATGACTCTGGCTCCTCTTCTACTTCAGAGAGCTCCTCCCAGCACTCCAAGGGAGTAGCTGATGATCCGGAGGACTACAGTTGTCCAATTGTGGAGGAGAATCCTCCTACACACATCAATAGCTAGCCTGATGTCAAGTCCTCTTTAGCTTTTTTAAACTTTTGTCATGCTTTGCAATCATTGTGCTTCTGAACACTCTATGTCTATTGGTTTCCCGATATTGGGCAACATCTTCTGGGCTGGTTTCCCAGTTATGGGTAGCCCCTTTTCTATTTTTTTGATTCAGGCCCCCTCGTATTGTTTTGATTTAATCAAAAAGAGTAAAGAAGTAGTTATATGTATTTATCCCTTTAATTTTGCTTTAATGTTAAATGTTAAATGTTTTGATATAATGTTAAATGTTTCGATCTAAGTTTTGGATGGTTTCAATCTACATTTGGCCTATGGAAAAATCCCATGTGAAGTATTGTTTTTATTTAATAGAAAAGAGTAAAGTAGTTATATGTAAATCTCTTTAATTTTGATTTAATGTTAAATGTTAAATGTTTCAAGATATAATGTTAAATGTTTTGATCTAAGTTTTGGATGGTTTCAATCTACATCTGGCCTATGGAGGACTCCCATGTGAAGTATTGTTTTGATTTAATCAAAAAGAGTAAAGAAGTTGTACATTATCCATTTAATTTTGATTTAATGTTAAATTTTAAATGTTTTGATATAATGTTAAATGTTTTGATCTAAGTTTTGGATGGTTTCAATCTACATTTGGCCTAGATGGAAGAATCCCATGTGAAGTATTGTTTTGATTTAATCAAAAAAAAATTAAAATTCAAGTTTTGGATAGTTGAAGTACCTTTGGCATCTTAAGATTGCTTTTGATTTCTACATACTCTCGTTTGAGTGAAAAAATTTCCAATAGGAAGAACATAGCTTTTCAATGCAAATAACCATATCAATTGAGCTCTAATTGAAAAAAAAGTAAAGAAGTAGACATATGTATTTATCCCTTTAATTCTGATTGAAAATATAAGAAGTACATATATTTTTGTTGAATTCGGGTCAATGTCATTAATGCACTCAAATAGGTAGCCTTGTTGATTGATAAATTGGTAAATTGATGACATTAAGTTAATTGAAGCATAGAACATAAAACATATCCGACCATTGGACAGACAAATTTTGTACTAGATTTTCAATTAGGAATAGAGATGTGGGTCAAATCCCACCAAAAGTTGGAGAAGTGCTCCAAGTCTTTTGTCTGAAAGGAATATTCGTACAAAACTATACCGTGGATGATTTATTTACATTGTGGATACTTTTTTATTAGAAAATCCCACAAGAAAAATTGGGCACATTCAGTTCTTGTATATATCCAGTACGTGCAACATTTTTCGTTAATGCACATAGAAAAATTACTTTCAGTTAATTGCATTCTAGAACATATATATTGAGTACGTGAATCATTTTTCATCAATGCACATAGTAAAAATACTTGAACAATTAATTTCATTCTAGAACATATATATATATATATATATATCCAATACATGCAACATTTTTCATGAATGCACATGTATAGAAAAGCTACTTTTAGTTGATACTAGAGCACGTGCATGTACCAAAACAATTTGTACATGTGCAAACACTTGCAAAAATAATATAAGCAGCTCAATTTTTAGTTGAGTACTGGAAGTTGTAAAACGTATTTAATCCAAAGAGAATAAATTGTTGGGCAGTTCAATCAAAAAAATTCCAATGGAATGCCATCTTCAATAATCTGTTCATGATCGGATTTTGACATTTTCCATTTCTTAATTTTCGTTTTTTTCTTTGATTGAACCTCTATCAACTTTATGCCTGTTGCACACACCAAGTGACTATATTGAAAACTTATGAAAGCAGGTTCATAGTCTTCAAAGTAAACAAAATCCCAACTTTGATTAGTTTGTCTGAAAAAATAACCTTTCATTATAATAGATGCTCTTTCATATTGAAATCCGTGATCATTATAGTTTTCTAATAATTTCATTTTTCGTTCAGTGCAGCGCATCAAATAATAATTCACATTTTCATCGTTGTCAATAGGTGCAATTACAGCAAAAATGTCTCCTGCACAATAAAACAAACTTAACAAAATTATACATATATTTAAATTTATTTCTAGATCTTTAAATTATTAGAAAGCAATTCAAATGTTACCTTCTCTAACAAGATCAGAAACTCGATCACCATCGGATGATATTGTAGTTTCCTCTGATTGCATATCTTCAAACATTGCAACAGACATTTTTCCCTTTGTATTTAGCTATGTATGTTTCCAATCGTTTACATAAATTTTGTTTTCACAAACTTCATTGGATGTTGTGTTGTCTATGCAAACATGACAAAAACAAGAATATTTTCTTTTATCCAATGCAAACAAATTTCTGGATGACTTTGTTTTAATTGAATGCAATTTTCTAGTCCCTTTTATTGTTTCAACGTCATTTCCAATCGATCTATCTACGTCTTCGATCCCAATATGCCAGAAAAACCTTTATATGGAAAATTCAAAGAAGAATGTAAATAATCAATCAAAATACATTCAAAGATAATCATTGCACGATAAAATTAGATTTCCAACAAAAATTAAATTGAATGTACCTTCGCACTTCCCTTGATGGGTTAGTCTCATGGCTTAGAGCAGCGATGCACCATTGAAAAACTTCTTTCGCATCCACAAGTCGGCTTGCAGAGGGGTTCATTTGATATCTTCAAATTGCTCGTTTTATGCATGCCCCTGCACCGTCATGTTCTCCTTTTCCATAGCCAGTCTCAAAGAAATTCCAACAATGTTTAATGCAAGTTTTCTTATGAAGACAACACAACCAAAAGAATAATTGTGTATATTTGAATTGACCCGCGCATCCGTCTGACCGTATCCAATGTTCATTGAATGTTATTCCACCATTTTTCAAAGAATCATAATTTTTTCCAAAACAATGTTGTACAAAATATGTATCATGTGTGCGATCGTCACTGATATAAAAGTGAAATTCTTTAATGATATGTCAATTTTCGCTCGTGCTTTCTATATGATCGATGTTTTGTTTAGCATGTCTATATAGAATATGGACGAGCATGGAGACTTGGTCAGAATGATAGTATTCACTCTGAATTTATTTTTGTGGAACAAATGTGTAGTTTTCTGCAAAATCAATCACTGACAAAATGGTCCCTGGTGGAAAAACTTCACGAGATTTTTTGAATTTCAAGTCTTGCCATCGAGCTCTATGGGAATGCTTGGTGTATTTGTAAATTTCTGCCTCAAACTTTCTCAAAAAGTTTATCACAAAAATTTCGTCTTCTCGTAATTCAATTCTTTTAACACTATTTGTACCTTGAATCGGTGTATGGATATATTCATATCTCTTCCATTTCACTTTCATGTTGGACAATGATTGATCATTTATATCAGTACGATATTTGTTTTGAAATTTAGTCAAATTTCCACAATCATCGCATTTTTTTACCACCAACACATTTCGTTTGTAAAATAGTTCATCTCTTTCTCTTTCAAATAGAATTTGAGATATGAAATCACATATAGTGGAAGGAGGAGGTGAATCCATCCATAATGTTCTACCAAAATCAAGGAATGTGTCATAATATAACTCAAATTCCATATGATAATAGCAATAGCAAGTGTCGCGTACGGTGATAGGTTTTACATACCATGGTTTTTTTTGAACAGAAGCACTGATTGAAACATGAATTTCACGATCCTCTTCTTTGAACTTGTTGAATAACTCTATTTGAGTGGTTTCCAAGAAATATTTTTCATGTTTTTCGTACTGATTTCGTGCTATTATTCTTTGCATCACATGCTTTGTAGTTGGCGAAGCACGCGAATTGTTCTTCCAATATTCATATATTATTTTTTTAACATTTTCTCGAAGTCTATATTTGTATGGTTGCCTACAAATAGCTCTCCAAAAAGCGAGTTCATTATTTACATCTATTTGCAGCCGAAATTTCCGATGTTTATGTAACGTTTTTCGCAAGGTTCCTAATTCTCGTGCGATAGATGTTACCATACAATTCTCTTTAGTACTTGATGAAACCATTGCCATATGTATTCCTCTATTTACAATTGAAACATTTTTCTGTCTAGATCTCCTAATTGAATTTATAACACTACTTATATTTTGTATCACATTTTCCTTCATTTTTTTTTATCTTTGGTTGATTTTCGAATACCCAGTAGTGTCGTAGTTTTTTTTTTAATTTCCTTAATGATAGGAGACCTTTCAACATTTGAGCTTGAACTCTCACCTTCTCCTTTATGAAATACGTTTAAAAAATGTAGTTAACACGATATCGTATATAATGGTTAGGTTTGTTTATCTCTGTATGTGTGAGTGTCAACATTTTCTAACATCTCATCATCGACACTGATTTGATCTGTACATATTTGAATAAATAGTACATAATAAGTTTACATATTCAATAAATAACTAAATTAATAAATATGTATAATTTCAATAAAAATACGTGCATGTATTTCAATATATATATATATATATATATATATATATATATATATATATATATATATATATATATATATATATATATATATATGTACATACCTTGTGATTCAATTTATTAACTTGAATTTCTTTCAATATTTTCACCATCTTCAATCATTGGTTCAATATCTCTTTCACTTTCTCTTTCAAAATTTTGTATCTCATCATCAATGTTTTGGGGAATATTTCTCTCTGTTTACATT
Source organism: Pinus albicaulis (assembly GCA_034641835.2). NCBI lineage: Eukaryota > Viridiplantae > Streptophyta > Pinopsida > Pinales > Pinaceae > Pinus > Pinus albicaulis. Next base: position 127,748 of record JAXQQM020076350.1, read on the forward strand.
GCAAAATATTTTTCTTGAATTAGTTCATCAAATAAAAATTAAGCTTCACATTTTACACTAGGAAAATTTTAAATACCTGCTTCAATTTCTAGTTGAGGTTGATTTTCCCCTTCAATATTTGAGAGTGCTTCTATCTTTCTTTTGCGAGATTGTCTTGTCTCTTCTCTACGTTCCTCAGGGTCTCTTTTTTGATCATATTTTCTTGCACAATTCCTTCGATTTCCCATGATAATAGAGTATGAAGTTCAAAAAATTTCCTTCAAAAATTTAAACAATAACTCAATTAGAAAAAGCATCACAAAAGATTTAATTTAAAAAAAACTCATTTTAAAATTTTTGCAAAAAATACATACTCCAATCCAAAACACTTACTTTAAAGAATTCGAGAAAAAAATGTCTTATAAAAATGAAACAAAGCTCAAAATATTTACTTCAACTCAAAACACGTACTCTAAAAATTCAAATTTAAGCCCAAATCTATACTTTCAAAAAAATGAAGAACAAAAAACATCCAAAAAAATGTATCACATACCTCCAAGAAATGTCCTTTGAATGTACGTCCAAGAAAATTCCTTAAACCTAAAACAGTTCATTGCAAAATCAGACCGCCTCCAACAAATGTCTTCCAAGAAAAGTCCTTAAACCCAAAACAATTCTTTGCAAAATTAGATTGCCTCCAAGAAATGTCCTTAAACCCAAATCTCCAAGAAAAGTCTTTAAACCCAAACCAAGACCTTTGTAAAATTAGACCAAATGTGTGAAATGTGCTAAAATTATGAATGATTTCGCGGCAATTTATATTGCCGCGAAATGTTTTTTTGGAGGGGCTCCGCGAAATTTTTCGGCCGACGGAAAAGTAGGCAGAAGTTCGGCGAAACTTTGAAAAAAAATCCGCCGAACTATTAAGGTGTGAGACTTAATGGCCCGTTTGCGCAAAAACTAGTTCGACCGAACTAACACGTCACCAGTTACGCAGATCCAAGCTCTGAATACGTTTCTACAACTTTGGGCTGATTAAACTCCATGAAACATTCTAAATTAACTGTCAGAACCAAGACAAGAATTTTTAGAATTGAATCTACTTTCAGGAAATATAACTTTTATGGAATTTCATAAATATTTACTAATTTTAAATAATTTTGTAATAAAAATGGTGCAAACAATTTCTGAGGGTCATTGTGATTCAGTGAAATCAAAATTTTGTATCTCCCAAAATACATTGTAAAAAAAATTGAAAAAATTATGGGGCATTACATTGGTCCGTCCTCTCTAATGGGTAGCTTTTAGATTTTTAGTTTATAACTTATATGTTAAGAAATTTCTTGCGTTGTGAAACATACTCAAAATATGCAGTTTTTTCATATTGGACCAGCTCAACAAATTCTAGTAATTATGATATGCATCCATTGGCTTTGTAAATATGACGAAACCGAAGTAGAATCTATCTAGATTGTTGTAACAAATTTTGTTTTCTCAAAAACACAAATTTTCAAAGAATACAACATTGCGTATTAACATGACTTCTTATGAATCCTTTGATTGTTAAAAAACACACACTCAAAGAAACTTTAAGTTGACATATCAAATGTGCATAAAAAAATTCCAAAAAATAAGTAATAGAAAGCTAAAAAAATTTCTGACAACTTTTTTTTTTATCACAAAATGAAATTCTAAACAAAAAAAATGTTATAGTTTGCAAAAAGTTGAAGAATCGAAAAAAATGAAAGTTTTTTTCTCAAAAAAGGGCAAAAAGTGTATCCCAACTTCACATTTTCACCCAAACACCATTGCATGTATGAGTGTTTTGAGGCTTTAAAGAAAAACAATTACAACCATCCATCTCAAAAGAGAGGATATCGGATGAGGATATCCTAGCCAATGAAAAGGGGACACCAATTGAATTAGGGTAAAAAAGTAGAAGGTGGATGCACACATCAAACTCAATTAAGCTTAAGAATATGGAAGGGGAATTGGAT